>CM021773.1:2261743-2316641 GCA_011076525.1 Nettapus auritus | reverse complement strand
CCCCCCCGCGCCCGGCCCCCACTCGCCGCCTGGCGCCGCCGCCGCGCTCTGCCCGGCTCCTTCTTCTCCCCCGCACAAGCTTGGCGGCGTCTGCCGAGCGGCCGCTCCCATTGGCCGCCGCCCCGCGCGAGGTCGGGCGGCCGCCGCCCGCCATTGGCCGCGCCCGGCGTGTGTACGCGCGGCGGCCGCCAATCCGCGGCGAGGCGGGGGAGGGGGCGGGGCCTCCCGCTCCCCTCAGCGCCCCGCGCGGCGCTCGCCCCGTCACTCCGCGCCCTGGCAGGGCCGGGCCGGCTCCTCGCCCGAGGCCGAAGCCCAGGCAGGGGCTGAGGGGCGGTTTCGGTTTCTTTTCATCCTCTATAAATTCAACGAGACCTTTTCCAACGTGCGCAGCTGCGCAGGAAACCTCCAGTAACTGCCGTGTGTGATCTCCTCAAACAACCGGCCCAGCAGCCCCGGCCGCAGGCAGAAGGCACACGCTGCCCTGGAGAAGACGGGGGGCTGGGTTAGTACTATTCGGTACCTTCCTGTGCAGAACAATAACTGGCACTCAATAAAAACACACACCTCAAACACCTCCCTTCTGTTCACTCGGTTTACGTTCCTGCACGAAGCCCAAACATGAAAACCAGGCTTTTAACTCCTAGGGAAAAGAGAAAGAGGGAAGGCCCCACTGGTGGCCAGTATCGGCTTTTAACCACCTGCAGAATGAGAGGTCTCTCTGTGGACACACCTCGAGGTGGAAGCTGCTGAAACAACACTCTGTTTGAAACAGACTGAGTGTAGGACCTGTGCAGGATTCTAAACCAACGCATTCTTTCACAATTTACACAAAACCCAAACTCAGTCCCAGAATGGGGTTTATATTGAAAACCACGTTGGAATTGGGTTCTTGGAGATACGGAGGCAGGCGTTTGGCAACTTCTGACGGAAAAGCCTGCGCTGCAGCAGTTGTGATGTTGCTCTGGTGAAATGGTCAGTGGGCTCACAGCTGTAGGACATCTTGCTGCCTTCGGCCTAGCCCTACCCTTTTCAGATCATCCCCCCTTCACAACATGGTATTTGCCACTGTCTGCTGCTTTCATTTCTTTCTCAGCAGCCCCTAACCCTTGCTGTGATCACCTATACTCACTCAAAACACCCCCACGTCCCCAGTTTTTCTCCTGATGAGCTGGTTGAACTCGCCCCCTTTCCCTGTAAAACCTTAAACTAAAATGCTGCCCAGCTTCTGGATCAGAACACCACCCCGCTCCCTGAATCAACCCACAGTACTGACACACCTGCTTGAAGAGGGAGCAACAACTTGGTCTGTACTTTCTGGATCAGAACAGGGAGCGCAAAAAAAACCAACAAACCAACCAATCAACAACATAAAAAAACAAGAACAGCATATTCCGTGCCCCACTGATTGGCAAGAAGTGGTTCTTACCTTTTTCCACAAGACTGCTGTTCAAATGGCAATTCTCTGAGCTGTTCCCTGATCCTGAATAGAGCAGGACTAGTTGAAGGATTTTGCTACAGAAGCCATAACAAAAAGCAGCTAGCGGGCTGAAATGGCAAGTTTTTCTTTTTCCTTTGTCTGACAGTGGAGCAAGTATAAATGCTCTTGCTGAAAACAGGAATGAGTGACTGAACTGATGTTTCATAAAATTAGCTGCTCCAAGAGAGAAGAAAGCACTGCTTAAAAAAAAGAAAGTACTCTTAAAAAAAAGTACTCAAAAACTTTGGCAAAGCTCATTACATTGAGATTTTAAACATTGCTGACTTTTCTTAGTTTTGTATGAAAATTCATAGTGTGTCTGCTCAGACCAGTATTTTCAACTATTTGAAGATTGTTCTCTCTTCCCTTTCTACTTGCATAATTAATCCAATAGCTCTGAGATCCCGCCAGCACTGGAGGGGTATTTCATGCCATGTAGTCCCACGTATCAGGAGCTGGACTCGATCCTCATGGGTCTGTTCCAATGTGGGATATTCTACGATTCTAATAAATGAATATTTTATATATGAATAAAATTGGGATTCTATATCACCATGAATGATGGTTTCATCCCAGTTTGGCCAGCCTACCTACCATCAGCACCGTGTGCATCCGCAAAGGCAGAGATCATTAACACATCTCTCAACTCAATTCCTGATCTTCGCAGGACAGATGAGGTGCATCACTGCCCAGTCCTAAGTAAAACATCTGCAGTCTCAATATGGTGCATCTCTTAAAATGATTAAATTAAAAATTAGCAGTATTTTTATTTTCTTGTATTATTACATTTACTATCAAACTTAGCTGGTAGCAAGTGTCAAATTGCATATTCTTTTCAACCTGATGAATAACCCCCCAAGGCAAAATCTGAAGTGAAAATGAAAAGGCAGACGTAAAATCTGTCATATTTTAAACAAAAGTTGGTATGAATGAGTTTATACAGTGCTCTCAGTGCCCTTCTATGTGACAATACTAACAAAAACTGAGACCAAGTGCTGGTAGAAGTATGCCTAACCACTTAAAGCCCATTTCAAACTCACTATTCATCAACAGGTACCACTTTAAAATATCAGGACGTAAAAAAATTTCCAAGATACATATATAACAGATAAACAAAAGATGCTTAGCGATCAGTAACCAAAGTTCTTCAAGATGTGGTGTCTATTAGCCTGTTCAGACTTTGGGCAGCTACTCATCACACGCTGTAGCAGATGCTCGATCTCCAAAGGCAGCTCCATCACCGTCCAGAGAAGACCATGGAACACCTAGGGGCATCTTCTATCTTTCTAGCTGTGCTATGGCCAGGATGAAAACCACCACCAGGAAAAGGTGCAGCGCGAGCCACACAGATAACTGTTTTCAGGGGAATGGTTTGGACAGAATCAGATTCAGTTTCCATTAGATCTCTGGGAACAAAGCCCAGCAAAAACAAAACCACGACAATGAACAGAAGTCAAGGAGTTTTCATCAAGAGGGTAACATGTAGACATTATTCTGTAGGCAGACACTGATAAAACTCAACTCCTTCAGTGAGAACATGGCACAGAATAACTACAACTAAGGCCACAATCTTCTGCTAAAAATGCCAGACAAATTCTTGTCTGTTTGGTTCTAGCAGAACCTTCTTGCCAGTAACGAGCATTTTCTTTAGCAGTGAGGTTGAGATGACACAAATTCAGAAGCTGAACGTGGATGCAGAAGCACAGCAAGTGTTCCACATACTCTCTAACTCCAGGTTCTTGCCTTACAGCAGGAAGAGCAGTGGAGGGAACCTCACCAACAGACTTTTATAGTTGAGCTTTGGCATCTGGGTATGTGTGTTACTGGCCAAAAAGAAGAATTCCAAGTATCTAAAGAGGAACTAAACACAGACTGATAGGTCTGCCACATTAGTAGGAATCAACAAACAGACTCCTGTTCTGGACTTCAGGTCGGGATTCCCATCCCTAGCCATGAAAGTAGGTTCAGGAATGAAAGGTGGTCTCAACAAAGATGAGCTTCAGCCAGAACTTGATCTAGATGAGTAGGAAATCATGAGCTGCGTCATCCAGAGAGGCTGTAGTAACTACAGGAACCGTTAGGTCAGCTCACTGAAGAGCTGGGTAGTGGGAAGGACTCCCTGGACAGCCTTTTGGGAACTGTCGAGTGGATACAGGGTGGGCCAACAACATGGAGCTCGCAGTAAAGCTCAGTTTAATAGTGCCTTGAGGAAAGAAGTGCTTGTAAGCAGAATTATCTTACCTTCAATACCCATAGCCTGTACACCCTCAGAACCCAGAATTAGGATAAATGCAAGTCTCTTCAAGGAGACGAAGACAATTTGTGTATGTGCTCCCAAGACTGCAGGCTGCATTATGGGTTGTCGTGTTGATCCATGGCCTCTATCAACTTCAAGGACATCCAGGTGGAAAAAAAAAAGGAGGGGGCAGAAGCACCAAGATGTAGCCCAGGTTGAAAGACAGAAAATAACAGAAAGATAGGAGGAAAACAAAAGGTAAGTTAAGCTAGTGGTGACAGGTGGGGGCTGGCTTGAGGAAGGATGCACCAGAGTAGGTACACCAACTCATGGTAGGTGACTGAAAACCTTAGGAAATGGGGTACAATTGGACCATCTGTTTCAGCACGAGAAAAAGTGAGTGTCAGTTCTTCGTTCTCTCTTCAGTGGTAAATCTGTAAGCATCTTCTGTCTCCCGTTTCTGTGGGCTACAGTCACCCCCAGCTTGAGCGGGCTATTATTCTGAAATGAAAATGGTTAGTAATTTTAGTCCGAAACTGATCTGCACACGCTCCTGAGAAACTTATAATAATTTAAGGTTAGTGATAAACAAATGCATAATTATGTTTCTTTAATTACAATTTATTTAAAAATATAAAAGTAATTAATAACTCCAAAAATAGGCTTGTGACCGTTTCATCTAACAATAATAGAATGTAGTGAGGGACTTGAAAATACTAATGTTAGTTTTCTTTTAAAAAGTTAGACAGCATACCTGTAACAGTATTGAACATATTCGTACTAATCATGCCAGATAAGGCTTTTTTTTTTTTAGTCTTTATAACTTAAAAAAAGCTCAGATAGGAAACATGAGTTACAAAAACCCCTGGAAAGACACATCTTTTTTGGAGTCCTGAAAGTGTATCTGCTTTTGTATTCCATCTTCATTTAGTGCTTATCCCTAGGTACCACAAAAATGTTATCACACCGCTAGGCTGAATGCTTCCTTACAAAGTCAAACAGAATGTGGTAACAGGCTACTATCAAGAAAGTATCTTTATACACAACCAATTCCACGCCTCCCCTTCAAATATTCATTTTACTTTTCTCCGAAATACCTGGGGAAGTGTATATCTCTTCTTCCCCTCCTTGATGGTTCACATATCAATCAAAGCTTTCAAAGATCGGAAGGGAGGTGAGTTCCTCAGAAGAAAACACATCATAGGAAAAAACTCCCTGTCTCTAACACATGGTTATAGGATTCAAGCAGCTGGGCCACCCAAAGGAGGTCACTGAAGGGACACAAACGCTGCAGCTGGCCTACAGCTGTCATGAAGACAATATGAAGGTTCATTATGGAGTGATAAGTAACGTAGCAGCAGGAAGGTTACTCAAGTACCATGTAACTTTTTCTATTTACCATCACAAATTTCAGTTACAGTTTTTACTGTCCTGTTAGTTACAAAGTTTTATAAATACTAACAAAACATTTGAATCCTGCTATGGTTAAAACGTCAGTTTCTACCAGTGCAGGGAGCGCTTCACTGCTTGCATCCAGGTATCCATAGCAGGTCTGTATTCCTCCAAGTCCTTCTGGGGCTCAAAAACTGCTTCTATTCGCCTCAGCTTCTTTAGTTGCTCTTTGTCGGTCCAAAGTCCTATAAACAGAAAGTTCATTCTCAAACTCAACTGCAAATATGTTTTCTTTTTGAGCTGTTTAATTTATTTCCAAGAGATCCAAACCAGAAACGCAATAAGAAATCATGACAGCTTTTCTTTATTCAACCAACAACTTTCTCAGAGGGAAGCATGTTTTTTACATTGTGAAACTCCCTCCCAATAGCATCCGCTTGTTTGGAATGCTGACAACAGCACATCTGCTTAACTGGGATGGCTTCCAAGGAACAGCTCTGGTACAGAGAAGTTCACTAAAATTTCATCAACGCTGTGCCTTCAGCTGCAGGTCCCTCGAAATGAAGAAGGGCCACAGAAACCAAGACTTAGCACTAGCTGCCTTCCCACTGCCTTAAAAATTGTACAGATTACAGAGAACAACTGGCATTACCTATTCAGCTTAATTTATGGTATTGAAACTTTCTTGTCCATCAAGGACCTTCTTACAGTGTTAATTACTGAATACATCTTACCTGAGCATATATTTTTAATCTTAGTTATGTTATTTACATATCACGGCAGTTATAATAGAAGTATAGATACACCTACAAAATGTATTTCCATTGAGTAAGACCATTGGCAGTTTGTAGTTTAAAGTCAAGTTAATTATAGGTCAGTTCTCTGGGAGTAAAGCTGGATTTTCCGCCATCCCCCCACGAATTTATTTTGTGATTCCATTGTGCATATGCATGTGAAAACCTTAAGAGAATAAAGGCTTGGTTCAGAGATGATAGGACACAGCTCCACTACGAATGACACTGCTCGACATAAGCCAGGCAGCTTCCTCGTCACATGATCCATCCACGCCAAGCACGGCTTCACGCCGTACGGAAATGGAAAGGGACACTCAGTGCCCGGGTTGAGAGAGGGGGAGGGAGCAAAGGCAGGATTCTCCTCTCTTCTCCAGCACTGTATCCTCCTAAACGTAAATGAACCTCGCAAACCTTCACGCAGATACATTTCACATTAAGCTCACTGTTGCTATTCATTTATGTAAAACTAAAGCATAAAACTACTCAGCAAATTAGGACATTGTGATAAAAATACAAATATGGTCCTCATTTGGTTAACGTATGACCCGCTTGCTTTGCTCCATGAAATACAACCACAAGGGTAAAAGGGATTATGCAGAGAGGGGCACACACTTCTTACCTTGGCCTCCGACAAAAATGGATGAAGCAATCCTCTGGGGGACATTTTACAACGAAATGAAGTTATGCACTGTTTTCTTTTTCCCTGACACTTTTTCCTTATCTACAAACACTATGAGGGGAAAACTAAACCTCCAGAAATGGATACATACCTGAAGCCAGACCTGCTAGAAAAGCTGCACCAAGACTAGACATATCTGTGTTTGCAGGCTTTTCTATTTTCTTATTAATCAAATCTGAAGTCATCTGCATGACAAAACTATTATTACTGACGCCTCCATCAGCTCTACAGGAAAGAGGAATAAAAGATAAAAAAATAAAAAAAACATGCTTAGTTCAAACGCTTACTGCCAACATTTCAGACACCTCGGCCTAAATCTATCAGTTATGCACAAACATTTCCATTTTCTTGGAAAATGTAGAGGCCAGCACAGGGTGCCAAGGAAAAAAAAAAGATGCCTTTTAACTGGGGGGTCAGAGGGAGGACAGGAGGGGGACACAACAGACACAGTGTTCAAAGTTGTGAGTGCTCTATCCTCAAAACTACACATCACCTTGATTGCAATGTTAGGGTTTACAAAATTATCCCCATGACATGACAATAGTCAAAACCATTACGTTAAACAAACCCTTTCCAAGGGCTCTAACACCTGTAAAATGCTTTTTTCATTACTAATAAATCTTTGTACTAGGACACTGAAATGCCTTCACGAGCATAAGGCTTCCACCTATTTTGTTTACTTCCTTCCTAATTGCACGATGTCTGAGACCTTCCCTATGCTTTCCTTGATGGTGTTCTGACAAGCAAGGAGAAGTAACAGGGATGTAGAGGACAAAAACCAATGACTTTGTAGGTGGCAAACGCTCAGGAGAAACAAAGGATACAGGAGACGAGCTAAGGCTGAAATCAACATTCAGCAGAGGGTAAGTATGCTGAAGACAGCATAAAAGCAAACAAAAAAGTCAGAAGGTACTGGCAGATATTGAAGTTGTGAGGACAAGAGCGGGAGAGAAATTTACAACCCAACTGTAAAAGCCATCAAGTGTGTCATTACCCCCTAATGCTTAATCCACAAGCTAAATTGCTACTCATCTTAGCTAACTCTATTATAGCCACTATATGAAACAGCAACCTTCTATTAATGAATAAAACAGAACACGGTCACACAATTTAAAGTTTACATTACGATGTAAATGAGACTGAAATTCGAAGGTTCCCTAGGCACTACTTTCACACTTCGCATTTTTCAATGTGCAATCTCCGTATGACTATTCAACTTCTGGGTACAATTCTGTACATAAAAAAAGCCTCATAAGGAATGAGGAATTCCAATACTTCCTGTTATAAGTTACTCACAATTTATTACACTTCCCACCTCTTCCTCTTCAGTACTGCCCCAATCCTGGCTGTTTCTTTACATTGGCCTACTCTGTCCCGGCATACAATGTAACACCCAAACTTTTACCTTCCCCTACCTCTGTACTTGCACCTCTCTTCCACCACTCAGAATTCTGAATTCTCAACTGTCTACATCCCTGCCAGTCTATTTCTTCCTTTGCATGAGTATCATTGGTGGGTTGGAGGAAAGAAACATTCTCCTTGCTGTTGTTGACTGTGATATTACGAGGACCCCTGCTTGTCAGAAGGAAAACTTTAGGAAGCTTTTCTGTGGAGAGGCTTGAGGCTCTAAAGCAACTGGTTTGTACAGGAATATCTACTAAAACATGCAAAGTAGTTTTCCAGCAATGCATAATTCAGCTAAATCTTTTCAAGAGGTTGTGAAAAGCATATTCTAGGAATCACCATCACCTCATTGAATTTGTTTTGCTTCTCAAAAGAAACAAAGCCAATGTCTCGACAGTTGAATTGTAAAAACATTCTTCCTCGTACACCTCACAAATAGATTCAGTTCCAACTGTCTTGAAAAACTGATCAGTCTGTGACAGACCCCTCATAAAAAATTCCAGTAAAACTGGATTTTGTAGTAAAGGGGAGAATGACCTTTGTAATAGGCATTCCTTTACGTACTCTAACACTACATAAAAGCACAAACTTGGTTACCTTTGTTTTTTTTTGTTTTAAATTAGAGCAAGTCATTACTCACCTGTTGATAATCACCAATGCCAATGGTTTAATTAATGATCCTTCTGTGCCACTTTTAAAGCTACATTAACATTTCACTTGGTAACGATCTATTTCTCAGCAGCAGAACACTTACAGTAAGGTAAAATGCATACTGAAGTTCACAGCCGTTTAAATCAAACTCCCATATTTCAACTTAACTTACGTGGAACTTACCGAACAGTTTGAAGAGGAATGTGTACCTTCTTCACAATGATATCATAAAGCTGCTTGTTTCTTTAAAAAAATATTTAGTTTAAATAAGCATTATGTATTCCATACAGTGTCTCCAGTATCTACATAGTTAGAAAATAAAATACAAGGCAAAAAATGCCTCAGTTGTGTCAAAACCATTGCGCAGATAACAACTTTCCAGAACGTGTAAGTTTGTGTTTTGTTTTTTTTTAAGACTAAGATTTTTCTCTGTTCTACATCATTGTGAAGGCACAAGTATGGCTAAATCACAGCACATCTTATAGCAAAGGCACTGCAGAAGATACATTTACTCCCACCTGAAAATGATTATAGGCTTTCACAGATAAGATGCAATTACTAATGTAAGAAGTGGTTTTGTGAGGAAAGCGTGCTCACAGAAGTGTTAATTGGAGTTCCCGCTGTTCTTTAAAGGGAACATCTGAACGCTCTAGGTTTAACCTGTTCTGAAACCATTTCATTTAATGGGGGAAAAAAACAAAAACAAACAAACAAAAAAACAACAAAAACAACAAACTATGCACAAAGGGTCTCTACTTTTTTTCAAAAGATGCAGGCTTCAGTTCAGGAATTACTGCACCTCAGCTGTTTTTTTTTTTTTTTTACAGTGAAGAAGAAACTGCATTAGGGACTATTGCAGCAATACAGAATGTCACCTTCCTCCAGACACCCCCTTTTTTTTGTTGTTTGTTTTGCCTCTTTACAGGAGGTTCCTATGCCCAAGACAGAGAGCTGGTGGCTAAAGAGAAGGAATAGCGAGCGTTCTGTAACTGGCCGCAGTAAGGCACAAGCCAGGATCAAACTACATTCACCTTCACTTCAGGGCACGCTGGCTGGGATTGCAAGGCAGAACAATTTGTTTCACAGTGAGCTACTGATGTGATCGTACCAGTGGCTATCAGCAATATTTGCAATCCTGACAGTTAGATCTGGAAGTTCTTGTCCGTTCACATATTTAAAAATATCTGAGGTGCCTATTACTATACCAAAGATTCAAACTTTGGCTAATACAAAGCTTCCAACCCACACCGCTGGGGTGGGATACAGCTTCTGACAGCACATTTCTAAGAAGATAAAGACAAACTTCCAACAGAAAATATTTTTAGGACATGCAGAAAACAATATAATTTAAGAACCCCTATGTGATAACTTTGTAACAAAAACTCCAAGCTAATAAATATACACAAGTTTATTTATAATGTGTCCAAGAAAAGAAAAGAAGCAGCATATAAAATTCCTTTTCAATGTTACTGCAATGGGTTCCTGCAATTCATATTTTACAAACTGTAGAAGTCAATGCATCCATTTAACACTGCTGGTTAAAACAAAAGTGAACGTGAGAAAGTACAAGCAAGACAATTAAGCAGTTACCTGAAAGCTACAGATTCCAATATCGCTCGTACGAGGTGATTTCTGCTCGCAGTCGGTTTCAGCCCCATGAAAGAGGCACATAAATACGGGTCGTTCGCAGAAACCTGTGGAAAAGATTTCACTGAGTTCAGTGAGCTGTGTTTGTAGGCTTTGGAGAAAGAAGTTAAATAGTAAGAAAAGCAGTAACTTACGACAGTTACAGGCAGCATAGTGAAAGAAGAAAATTGAAAACAATATGTAAGCAGCATATAGTGTTATTAACTAGCTCAGCGAACAGTTTAGTTTCTTTCAACAGCAAAAGGTTTAAGTGAGTAAGTAACATTAATCTTTGTGACTTCTCTTTAAAATTCATACAGCGTACACAACAAGTGTCTAGGACAGGGCACACTGATCTAGCTGTTCCCGAGCAAAATGTCACTTATTTTGTACTACAGCCTCTTTTCAGTGACACCAATAAACAGTTTCCACCTAAAAGTCTAATGATCACTAAGTTGTCTTTTTTTGCAGAACTGGAGGACTGATTTATGAATCTCCTCTCCACCCCTTCACTCCTTTGATGAACTTTATCACAAAATATTGCTTTGCTGGTCCATAGCTGTTTTGTGACAATGTTAAGTTCTATTTTCACTGTAGAGTAATTTTCGATTCGAAACAATCTTCTCTAGTTGTAATGCTACGTATCAATTACGACAATACTTAAAAGAAGTTAGAATTTTATACTTACAAAATGCATAGACACACAAAGTAAATGAAGAAAATGCTAGCATATAAAAAATGATGCACGGATAGGTACATATGCAGCAGCCCAAGAACAGAAGATGCTGAACTATGACTTAAACAGTAGATCATGATCAGCAACTACCAAAAAACCTGGGTTCCCAAATAGAAAAAAATTATGCTTTTATGGTCAAAGGAAATATTCCCCCCCCCCCCAATACACAAGTAACCTTTCCATTCTAGGAATGGAACTACCTTTCCAGCCCAGAAGCATTAAAAAGATTCATTATTTAAGTTCACAGGTTCTCATATACAAGAGGGCAAACCAAAAAGCATGGATTCCACGTTCTACACAAAGGTGAGGATTTGACAGAATTATCCATTTAAAAAGAGTAGCCATTAAAAAAAGTTGTACATAGAGATGCACACGGCGAACAAAGAGCTGTTTTTGCTGTTACTACCAACCACAGCAAATTAAATCTGGAAACCTGTTTCTTGAAGAATAAGAGTGATTAATGCACATCTTCAATCAGTTTCATATCTACTTTCACAATGATGCTTCCCTTTCAGCAGGCTGCATCACAGCAGTAGACTTCAGGAAGAAAGAAACACGTTCTTTTTGCCTTAACATGGATAAACTGAGAAACGTTTTACTCTGTGTAGGAAATGAACGCATGGGCTTCCTAAACCCCCTCCCTAACTGTCATCATTTTGAGGTCTAAGAAACATTATCATACAATCCATTTGTGCTAACATCCAGCCAGAGAGGCCAGGCAGACACGGTACTGTTTCAGAAGCTTTCAACTCTATTCATGTCCCTTTTCATACCATTTAATCTATTCCATCAGTGAAGATTCTCTCACTGTGAGTCTACTAGCTAAGTCCCTCCAGAGCAAGGAAGGCACTGGTGGATGCTTGTAGTGGGTTTACGTGGCAAGGTTTTGGTAGCAGGGAGTCACAGGGGTGGCTTCTGTGAGAAGGATCTAGAAGCTGCCCCACGTTTGGTAAGGGCCCCACTGCTGACCAGAGCTGAGCCAATAAGCGATGTTGTTTTGCACCTCTGTGAGAGCAGATTTACGACGGGAAAAAAAAAAAAAAAAAAAAAAAAAAAAAAGGGAGCTGAGCGACACAGCAGCTGGGAGGGTGAGAGGAGTGAGGAACAGCCTTGCAGGCGCCAAGGTCAGTGAAGAAGGAGGGGGAGAGGTGCTCCAGGCGCCAGAGCAGAAGTCCCCTGCGGCCTGTGGTGAGGCCCATGGTGAAGCAGGATGTCCCCCTGCAGCCCATGGAGTACCACGGTGGAGCAGGGTTCCACGCTGCAGCCTGTGGAAGAGACCACAGTGGAGCAGGTGGACCTGCACCGACGGAGACTGCGGCCTGTGGAAGACCCCTGCCGGAGCAGATTCCGGGCTGGACCTGCAGGCCGTGGAGAGGAGACCACGCAGGAGCAGGTGACCCGGCAGGAGCTGCTGCCCGTGGGGGACCCAGGTTGGAGCAGTTTGCTCCAAAGGGATGGACCCCGTGGTACGGACCCATATCTGGAGCAGTTCTTGAAGAGCTTCTGCCTGTGGACAGCCCACGCTGGATCAGTTCAGCAAGGACTGCATCCCGTGGGTGGGACCCCACAGCACAGGGGACGAGTGACCAAGAAGGAGCGGCAGAGAAGAAGTGCTATAGACTGACCATGACCCCCATTCCCCCGTTACCCTGCGCCGCTCAGGGGGAGGAGGTGGAAGAGGGTGGATGGGGGGGAAGGTGCTTTTGGTTTCTTTCCTTTGTTTCTCACTTCTCTAGCTTGTTAGTAATAGGCAATAAATCTTACTGTCTCCCTATGCTGAGTCTGTTTTGCCCGTCACGATAATTCCTGTGTGATCTCCCTGTCCTTATCTCAACCCTTGAGCCCCTTTCATCGCATTTTCTCCCTGTTCCTCTTTGAGGAGGGGGAGTGAGAGAGCGGTTGTGGTGGAACTCGGCCGCCCACCTGAGTAAAACCACCACAGTGCTATTAGTGGTTACTAGGTGTCACAGTTGAAAAGAAACTCATTCAGTTTTCTAAGTACAGGTCCTAAACATGGAGGGGGAACATTTGAGTTAGGAAAAAAAGAAGATTGAACCGATGTTTACCAAGCAGCTAGCTGGGGTTCCTTCTGGAGTCAGTGTCAAGAATGAAGGGGAAAACAAAACACAAAACAAACAAACACTGTCTACAAATACTGGAATTGGTCATGGCTCAACACTTCCTTATTCAGAGCACAATTACTCACAGTAAATGCTAAATGGAAGAATTTTAGCGTAGCCAAGCTTTATTACCCCAAAAATAAACCTCATGATTAGGGTGTTTGAGAGAGGGTAGCTGGCCTACCTGTAGGAGAAATTAATTTTTTCCCTAAGACACTAACCCTGGGAATGATCAAACTGAATACGGTAAACCAATAAAAAAATCAAAGCCAACCAAACAAAAACCTTTTGGAACCACACTGAAAGACAAGCTGTCAAAAGCATGCCACGTAATTCCAATGTATGTATTCAAACCAATGAATTCAAGACTTGTAAGGGAAAGCAAATGACAGTGGTGATTTTTTTTTTTTTGAGAAAAAAGTAATACTGTTTTCAGCTTGCTGGCATTTCTTTCTTTGCTTGGGTAGGATAACCACCTCTGAACAACCAAAAGGTTCCAATACCACTTGTCTATAAAGAACCAGCTGACAGCAGGCGTTCCTCAATGCCCACAGCACATTAACAGCTTTCCTTTCAGTGAGCCTAGGCCCTCTGTCCAAAGGTCATAACGCCAATAATCCAAAAGACAATGCAGAGACCAGGTCTACGCCACGGAGTTTCTCCTGAGCAGCCACACTGCTTAAAAAACAAATGATGATTTGTGGAGAAAAACTGCTCTTTTCATGCTGACAAACCCACAATGAGTTATGCTGCTGGAAGCATTTTTGTCAGACTATCTCGTAAAGCAGCATAACTAGACAAAAACTTTAGGGGCTCTGCAGTCCCTAAGCCAGGGAACGCTATATTTGCAAAACCTCTTTATTCTCATTCTGTATGCAGGTTTGCCTAGGAGTTCTGACTTGCAGCTCTGCCGTATTTAGTGGTGAGAAACTACAAAACTATTAGTACCAGCTGTCAAGCCCATAGTGGAAGCAACTGCTCTGCAGCTCAATAGGCAGCATGTCAGCTCCCCAGCTCCACCATTTGTCATCTAACGGAACGTGTTAACCACAATTCCCATCAGTTCTAAACTAGACTGAACTGCATCGTCAACATCACGCCCTTGCTGCCCCTGTGCACTAATGGTAGCTCACCTCCATAATGAAATTCAAAAGGGATCATGAAGCAGAGGTGGAAAGGACAGACGTGGTAGATGTGTAGTCTTTAGCATAAACAGAAAGCAAATAAAAAGAACCCAGGACCCGTGACCCAGAGGGGATCAGTTGCAGGAAGCTCCTTAATTAAAGAGTTAAATAGGAGAAAGCTACTGGAAAACGTAGGGAACTGAAATGCAGAGTGAATGCCAGAAACTCCTCACTATCCAAATTGTACTCAGTAACAATACCAACAAAACAAAACCCGTTTCAGATGGAAAAAAACTAGTTTAGATTAAAACTTGCATAGCCAAGAAACGTCCGAATGTTACTACCTTTGCTTTTCCTAACACCAGGACCTGCAATTGTACTCATATTTAAGTACATGCTGAAGTGCAACCAACATCTTGAAAAGAGGCAGAATAAAATTATTTTAGAAGCGTGCTTAGAAGTATTGTCTCAATGAAGGCCCTACACTGAGCAGAAAAGCTATGGGTTTGGTTTCTGTCTGTAGGCACCACCCGTGGGCAAGTCACTTAGTTTATCCGTCCCTCAGGTCACCATCTGCAAAATGGAAGTAATTTTCCTACTTTGTAGGCTTTCTCTCTTGCAAATGGAAGGACTGTTTAAGTATTCTATCGTCACAATGATCCTCACATGTTGTGGTATGGGACAGAGAGTAACAGAATAGTCACAGTGATAAGTTGTAAAGTACTACATCGAAACAAGATAAAAGTTAAAATTTTAACTGAGTAGTTATTAAGAATATATTCTTAGTCACATTAAAAACTGTCAGTTTACCTGAAAACCTGGAACAAAACAAACACCTTGAGAATCAGCAATACTCCGTGCCATTTCTGCTGTTTCATCTACATTGGTGAAAAGATCTGGAAAGACGCACAAGTCACATGTTTGTATTAATTTTGATTTCTTCATATATCACAAAGGGACAAAAAGCTAGAGTTGGGCTATCTCCTTTTACAATATTTCTCAAACACGTTCTAAGGGAAAACAGTACTTCTGCATTTCACGTCCATCAGTCACATAAAAAAATCCTATTCAGATGAAGACTAAATTATAAAGATCCTCTTGTAACTGCTATGCCTTTTAATCGTCACATACTACAGAAGATCATTAGCTTTCCAGTCAAATAGACATAAACGGGAGCTGAGAAGGCTAACAATAGCACCCTAAGTACCCTAAAAACTTAAGCGTTGCAAAACCTAAAACATGTTTTTCTTGTTTCCCTGCAAATATACTGTTACTGTCAGCCTAAGCACAAAATGACTACAGAGAAAGTCTTTAATATATATTTTATCAGCACTTACAATATTTTTTCAGCACTTTTATCAGCACTTACAACATTTTTACAAGTGACTGACACAAATCTAAGTACAGTAGGTCCTAATATCATACCAATAATATTAAATATGGATAAGTAGCATGGAATTTGATGTAGCAAACTTACACATGTAGCGCTGATACTTGTATCTGTAGGACTGAACTACAGGTTGAAATAAGTAGTTTTCTCAAAACATCAGTGGCTTAATCAAACGTTGAATGAAGACCTGAGGATCAATCTTTGTCATACTCAATCCTTTAGGGCATATAAATGTGCATGTACGTGTAAATATGCACCAGCTGATGAGAACTTCAGGAAACGTGGAAGTTTGTGGTGAGCTATATTTCAGGAAAACCTTTCTCAGATAATCCAAAATGTAGGAGATTAATTCATTTTTTTGCATCCCAGTAAGGCATACCAAGTTTCTAAGAAAATGAGTAAATAGTGTAATAGAGCACTCAGAAGAGCTGTCCTATAAACAATCAGTAGTTCTCAACATCAGCTACTAGAGGGCTAGATTTTTCTTTAATCATTTATTAAACTGAAGTGAAAATCCTTTTATTGCATAATAATCAAAGCCAAAAGACACATTACTTCTATGTGCCACACTCATGACACCGTTAACTTCTAAAAATAATTTTCATATGACTCAAATCTGTCACTAATTCTGAGATGTACAGCTAGTGAGCTCTCAAAAGCATTAAAACAAATTTTTATGGAAAGTAGCATTTACAATCATGCTATCTAGACTTAATTGACAGTCAGTTTCTGTGCTGCTTCTCAACAATATCTAGCCTAAAACAAGTCTCCTTTACAACAATTCTATTCGAGTAGATACTAGCTCAAAAAAGAAAATTTATGCTCAGAAGAAAACAAGTGAGGAATATAACGTTCCAGGAACGTAAAAGTACATATGTAAGATGTCCCCAGAGGCAGAATCTGAAGAGGAAATGGTTATACAAACTGTGCAAACCAATCAGAGGCATTTTAAGAGGACAGAAATTAATTTTATTTCATTAATCAGTTTTTGAATAAGGAAAATTTCTAGTAGTGCCTCAACTATCTGCAGTAAACACACTCACCAAAAACCTACTGCAGTAACCACGGATATTCCACTGTCCAAAACATGTAGGATAGTTTCTTCAGTTATGGATAAGAAAACCAAGCCCAATACCATGATGACAACCCTATAAAGCAGTGATGTGCTTCATCGTACTACAGAGTTAAGTAACTACTTACTTATATCCTGAGCCCATTTTATGGCATTGCCAATGTCTGACATACAGCCTTCAGTCATGTAGACAACTTCATCCCCAATCTTCCAACCAATCAGTGGATACAGATCTTTATTATTTTCCATGAAACAAACCAAAAACACCTAATTACATTTAAATGCTTCCAGGGAAACACATGCAAGCAACCCCAAAATAAACCAAGCTAAATAAAATAAAATAATAATAATAAAAAAAGTATTTTCTTAACAGAATTGAAGCTAAATATAACAGTGGTATACATTAAAATTGATTAAAATTTAGTGGTTGGATTACAAAAGACTTTAACAACATTTTATTAAACCAAGTTAAGCTAAAAAAAAAATCACCACCCTATTATAAAGTCTTGAAACTAAAGAAAAAAAAGCTATCTGCAGAAAGAAATTACTGTTTTATTCTACCAAATAATTTTGGCTTTGCAATAATGCAAAAAAAAAAAAGTCCTTGTATTTTTTTCCCCTTTTCTCTTAGAAGAAAAGCAAATAAGCTATCACTATTGCTTTATTTGAAAATATAGTAGAGAATCTTCCAAATAGCTGTCTTTTTGAAGGTACTATCACCATTAAAAAAAAATAAATAGCCAACAATGAGAACAAACCTGACAACCTGTTCTCCCCTTTACCCTCCCCAAGACCATGCTGAAACCTTAAAAAGAAAACAGAGATATCCTCCTTAAAGTGTGAACACAAACACCTTTGTGTTTGATGTGTGTTAGTAAGAAGATAAATTCAAAGTCTTCAAGCACCTGCCAGACTGAAAAGGATACACCTGTTACTAACGGATACCTGATACTAAACTGTTTTGCAGTATCTTACCATACCACTAGGTATGACAGAGAACAACCACTTCTAATACTAAAGCAAAAAGATTTAGCATCTAGCTGACCCACAGACATTTCCCAGGGCTGCACCTGGACAAAGGGGTTCTTCAGGTCACTTAACCTAAGCATTCAGTGGCCTCCGCAATAAAAACTGCACAAACCCCAAGTACCCTAACTGTCCCCGAAGCCTGGTTTGCAATGATGAGAGCACCCAGACCTTCTGTAACCCCGCTCTGGCTGAGTGATCACTGGTAATGCAACAAGGATAGATGAGTCCCAGCAACTACATGACCAGAAAAGGCAGAGGACCTCTTTTTTTCCTCTCTCTATTCCGGTACTGTATAACACTACTACCTTCCTACAGCTAAAGACAGAAGGCAAAGCATAACAATGCTTTATCCATTTTTGTGTCCTCATCAATAATAGCTGTTAAGTAACGTGAAATATTCAAAAAACAAAATTTCACTAGCTTACCTCTCTTTGATGCATAGAGATTCCCCCCAGTATTAATGTTCCAGAAGCCACCTGTTCCCATCGTCAGTTTAACATCTCCTGGGTGGAAGCAGCATTCTCCGAACATGGCTGACTGCTGGTCAGCTACCTGCCACATCAACCAACACACACCAACAAGTTGGCTACCAACTACCAACCCACAATGCTGCTGGATTTTAAAATAGCCACGTAAACATTTCAGAGTTCTGAATACAAGTACCTATTCAGAAAGGAATTAAACGTTTCTATACAATTTCTCAAGTATTAGCAGACCATTCAGATTTATCGCTAGAATCACATTCTACCAGATTTGGGGCTCAACACGAACTTCTGAGCTACTACTTGTGTCACTGAAAATATGTTGTGCAAACACAAGACTATTTCATGTTTTGGTACCTCACGTGGATAAATGGAGCTTTTGTAACCCCAGGGAGAAGAAGGGAGTAGCCTGGCCTGAGTTTCTCTTCCTCCAAGTATCATGCTGAAGATGTGAGGTCTTGGATCCCTTTTTTTCCTGCAACCCATCCTGTACCAAATTATTTCATGTTTACCTCTTTCAGTGACATTTTGTTAAATGCATTTACTTATGTTTGTGCCTTGGTGTAACAGTAAATTTACAGGTAAGTAGAGGCTCCTATTCTTTAAAAACAGCAGGAGGAATTCATACCAGGCCAATGACATTTTCTCCATTTAACTCAGTTGAAGCTTATTTTTCCTAGTCAAGTTCTATTTTTTTTTAAATCATCACGTGACTAAGGTAACATGTTTTTCTTATCAAAACCTTAAGTACTAGCACAATATTACTCTCCATTTATTTTTTGGGTAAAATATACAAACAAACAAAAGGTACCACAAGTGGTCCTGTCAGCAAACATGTCTACATTTGCGCAGTCTTAGTGAAGGCACACCAGGGTGTATCCCATTGCAAAACTGTACCTGGAACAATGGATTTTAAGAGGGAGACATTACCGCAGCTTCAAACAGAAACCAGGTTTGTCAAGCCCTAAACATTCCATACTTAATCATCTCATCATCTCACCTTAAAGAACTGTAACCTCCAGAAATCCCTTCTCATTCTGCTCCTCCAAGCCAAAAACTCAGTTTTCGGAGCAAAATTCAATAACCCACTCCACTATAGTTAAGTCACACAGAAGCAATAGAGAATGCTTACTAAACAAGCATGTATTAAAACAGAACTAGATACAAAGGATGTAGGTAGAGAAATGCAAATATAGGAAAAATATCTCCACTCACCAATGACATTATTGGAACAGGTACCCCAAATATTTCAGAGTCAGCTGATCCAAAATTGAAGCTTCAAATAAATATTATACAGAAAAATCAGAACCCTGAATCGACCCTTTTGTTAAAACAAAACCAAGACATCTAAGGCTCAGGTCTCTATCATCAATTAAAGGTAATGCTACCATTTTATTTTAAAGAAAGCATTAAAACTATCACTTTAAGAAATACTGACAGTAAAAATAAAGTTTTGCATGTAGCATAAAAATGTACTCATGCAGATAACCGTAACACACTATTTTAGTGCATCTATTTATTACTTTGCCTATGCAGGTTATGCTTATGTTTTTCTAGAAGAAGTTAATGTTCCTTTGAATATGCTGTTGTAGTTACCTCGTGTCTTTCACTGGAGGATAAACAGACATTGGAATGGAAAGTAAATTAGACAAAGTGGGGTTCCAACATTTCTGAAATACAATAAATAAATAAATAAAAATATCAGTAATAGTCTCAGAAGTACAGTAAATAGCAACAAAGTTTTTTCTTAATAGCACGTACCGTGAACGGTTCAAAAATGCCTGTAGAACTAGCATTTGAGTAGTCTGTGGCATACACAGAACCTAGCAGAAAAAAAAGAACAAAGTAAAATATTTGGGCATCTAAAATCTAAGTCATTAGAAACATTTTGTCTTTAAACATGCCCACAGCTCCATGAAATATAAACTGAGTTTCTATAGGCAAAATCATAACGGATACCACAAGTACACAGACTTTACCTGCTGTTCCCTACAAGGTGCATATACTAATTACTTTATTTAGCTCTCATGAAGCTGGCCAGAAAAGAGGTGATACTCTTTACAATATTTAGAGCACTGACCACATTGCAGTCCATCATAAATCTGTACAATTGCTCAAGCATTAGCCTTCACACAGCTACCTGTTCTGCAACAGAAACTTGCAATTCTTCCACATTACAATTCGTTGTTCTTTTGCTTTCATGGGTACTTTTCTTTAAACAAGGCTAATTAGTTCTGATCATTTAGATCTTAAGCATTTCAGAGGTTGATTAGGTTAAATAATTACTTCCCTTTCTGACAACCATTCCAGGCAGGCCCAAAATATTTATTTATTTATTTATTTATTTAAACAATAAATGTCTTACAATATTCACCATTTATAAAAAAGCATAAATTATCAAAGCATATTTAAATTCTAAGAAATACCAGTTTTAGTCATTAATGTAATTGCTTAGATTCCAGTATGTTTTATTAGTATTTAAGAGCAACTGTAACATTCACCTTTAGTCAATCTATACAGTAACCACGTGTCAACTGTTCCAAAGCAGCAGTTATTTTTTTTGGCAGCTTCATAAGCCTGGGAACAAATATACATAAACAAACAAACAAACAAAACAATACTATTTATAACTGGATATGATAAAGAGGAAAAGAGGAACATATTTCATTTCTCCATTTTTATTCTCTTTGTAGGTTAATGATAATTATGTCCTAAGAAAATAAGTCTCCAGTTACCAATACCTCTGAAAAGGGTGAGTCACCTTTTAATATAATATTGTTCCTTGTTAATGTATGTAATATCTTACACAAAAACTGTTTGTGATCCTAAAAGAGAGTAAGGGCAGTTTCTAATAGCTGCTGCAAAGAAAAGAAAAGCAATTACCCCATCTTCTACTGCAGGAGCATCAAAGATCTACAAAGGGAAACTTTCTAGTCACAATTCTAACAGTGGTGAAGGAGCAGTGAAAAAAAACAAAACAACAACAACAATAAAACAAAACAAAAAACCACAGGAATAGAAGCCATAAATATATTTTAAAACATGTGCTGGAGAACAGTAAGAAACGAGCAATCGCTTTCTGGTTTGTGACATCTGTAAAGAGTCCAAAATGTTATTTTCCTTGGGATTTTTTCTTCCTTTAAAATAAGCTTAGATTTCATCTGATTTCTACTAACTGATACTGTGTACAACTACAGAACTCAAAAAAAGGACATAGCTACCAATTCACACAAAATATGACTGGATACATTGTTCTCTGTAATCAAGAGACATTTTTGAGCTTCTTGGTTTGATATTCACATATTTTAAATATCACTGCCTGGCAAACTTATAGGACAACATTCATCTGCCATCAAAGACTCAGCAGCTGCATATCTTTTACTTTTGTAATATTCCAAATTTACACCTCACATTTTCAACAATATTTTCGAAATATGCAAGTAAAAACTATCACTAACCTTCCCAATAATTATGACAGAAAAAAAAAAATAGAAAACCATTTTGAGCTTTCTTTACACAGGAAAGACAAAAATGGATGTTGATAATTTTCTTCAAAAATGAACACAAAGTAAAAAGAAGCTTAAGTTATAAGTACTATCGGAAGAAACAAGGAAAAGAATAAGGATTAGAGCAAAGAATAAAATAACAAACAGCTTTGTGTCCATTATTGCATTAGATTATTCCAGCAAAACTTACGTGTTTACCAATTCACACTACAACAATATGCAAAAGAAATGGCAATGTTTGACTAAGTACGATACTGTTTAGACAACTATAAAAACTGGAAAAGTGCAGACTGGTAAGGTGATAGTGCCAGATGAAAACAAACATAATTGTCACACAAAGCTGAAGTGCAAACAACCTTACAACAAAAAGTGCAATTATGAACAGTAAAATTATACAAATGGAAATAAAGTGATTTGACTCTGCTTCTTATGCACAAAGAATTTCTTGCTAATACACGTTTTCTAGACTCAGAGGCAAAAGTTGCATAAACGTGAGTAGATCTTATGTAGGTAGATAGGCTTTGAGTGTTGACGCAGACTGTCATTCTGGTTCTTTTGAGGAAAAGCATGACCAAGGTAAAACTGAAGAAGCCACAACCAGCCTAAGTCACTAGCCATTATTATGACTTAAGTTATTACTTTTCCCTTTCCAACTTACCTCAGGTATGTTTTTGAAAACCCATGACAACTTCACAGAAGTCTGGTGTGTTGAAAAAGTAAGAAAACTGGGAGCCAAATATCGATCATTCCCAGTCAAGAAATGAAGCATTGTAAAAATAACATGGATTACCTGTTTCAAAAGAAAACAATTTTCAATCTCGCCCTTTAAAGGTTTCTGATAAATTAGTGTTAAAGAATGACTACATAGATGAAAGCAGCTGTCATGAGATTACATTCAGAGTGCTCAAAATCTATTAGAGAATCCTTACATATGATGTCAGTGGCCATCCTTCCCACAACAGATAGTGGAGAAAAGGGCAGCTGCACTAATCAAGTCTGCTTCCTGATTTCAGCTGGCACACTGACAGAAACGGCATTACAAAATTACATTACCTATAGGAACACAATGCACTTTGTGGCAGACAGTGTTACAAACTGTTATGCCATTGCAAGTTCTTCTATGTGACAGGCTCAGTCATGTTTTAAGAGTTTAAACAAAAATTACTAATTAATCAAAAGTTCCAATCACAAAAGAAATCAGTGTCAAAATGAAGTATTTAATTATTGTTGATGTGCTAGGAAGACATTTAAAAGTAACTTCAGTTTTTCCATTTAGAGCAAATGTTGCTCTTAAAACAAGTACAAGCCATGAGCAGCATAAAACGTACCTTCTCCAGATAGCCTCAGAGCACATTCAAAAAACACAACCAAAGCGCTGCCAACCAAGAACTGCCTGCACCCAAAGTTTGTGCAGCAGCTGTGCTAGCATGCAACATTTTAATACAGCAAAGACTAAAAAGTTACAAAATGCATGCTAGACCTACACACCTCTTTTCCCGTAATTAATGAACTTTAGGCACTTCATTTTTTTTCTTGGTACCATTTTCCACGCAGATCTTGTTTACTTTTTCTTTAAATGCTTGAGGCCATAGCATATTTTATTAATATGTTAACACTGTACTTGCAGGATTTCATACACTGTCCCTACTCATCACAAAAATTAAGCAGCTATAACATGCTCAAGCAATATATAGCTTAGCAAAGTCTTACCTTCAGCAGAAGGGATCTATTCCAGGAATTCACAAGTTCAGCACTTCTCAAGTCTTGCCAGCTTATGAAATTATGAAAAGGTTTCCCTGTCTTCCTGAAAAACAGTATTTTAACATTCCCAATTGAAATCACAGAATACACACAGCCACCCCGCCCCCATCCCCCCCCAAAACAAAACCACAAACAAACAAAAAACCACATCATACACCATTTCCAATCACAACATTTAACATTAGGTCACTTTCTAAAACAAGTGCATGCCTCCTCTTGGATTTGAGGAACTGGTAACAAGCACCCAGACATTTTCAGTGTAAGACTTCTACCAGAATTTAGAGAAAAAAGACAGAGTCATATAATCATTTAGGTTGGAAAACACCTTCAAGATTGAGACCAAACAATATACGTATTAATTTTTTTCCAAGTATCAAAACAAATTCTGAACTGCTGCAAACCATGGCAGTACAAATATAAGAGAACACGACTGACTGACTTCTGCTGCTTTTCAGAATCCTGACTCAGTTCAGGATTTCTACAGGCTGCTCCCGTCCAGTCTGTGGCAATGAATTCATTGCAGCTAACGCACAGGGTACATACTTGTGCCACGTAATGAACGTTGCTCTCTGTGTTGAGATGCCAAGACCAGCAACTTGCCTCATGTGAAGTCCTGCAGCTAAAAAATGAAAAGAAAAAAACAAACAAAAACCAAGCAATAAATTCTAATACAACCATAAAAGCTATGGAATGTTTAGGAAATAATTTAATAAAATCTATCTCTATAGACTGACTGAGTGGCTAGAGCAGCAAAATAACAGAGAACTCTGACCAACTGGTTCCAAAGCAGGTCACTAAACCTACATAATTCACAAAGGAGTTGTGGCACGCTGACCCTTTGCACATTCTGAAAGGCCTGTTGATACTTTGCCTCAACAAATCCAGAGACAGGCCTACATGTAAGAAACCAATTAAAATGTTAATTTCCCATGGATGAATGTGAACAAAAGCACAGAACGATGAAATAACCTTCACAAAATGAAAGAAAAACCCAACAACCGAAAGACGTTCCACAAAGAAACAAAACAACATTGATTCTGTAGGCAGTAAAGAGATTGATTCCAATACACCACAACTTTTAACATCAGTCTTTCATAATGACGTTATCTCACCTAAAATATTAAATTCCTTCAGTAAGCTTTTAAAATTAGTAAGAACAAATTTGTTTAGAATACTTATCACTGAATGCAGTGAAGTATACTTCAAATTCAGAAGTAGAAAAGTCTACACTTGGGTATACACCCATTTTGCTGTTATATATTACCTTCAAATAACTGTAGCAAAGCATCTTTTCTAATATACACACACATATATATATATATACATATATATATATATGTAAAAATACCATGTAAACATTTAAATTTACCCCCAGATTTCTGAAGTGGCTCTGGTCAGCTTCCATAGTACCTCCATGCATGCTTAGAGAAGCAAACTTATGTGAAAAAAATATACACTAAGGAATTCCACACCGGTGTTTTGTACAAAATACTGTTGTTCCGAAGGGCTCTCAATTCAGCTATTTCAGTAAATCACAGGCTATGTAGGTACGTATCACAGACAACCTCCTGCCAACGTCTGAAGCAGGCATTCACAGCAAGGCCCTCAACCAGATCCCGCTTGACAGCAGGAGCATATGGGAGGAGGACATTGGAGCGGGTGGCTTGTGAACAGCAGTTTTTCCCTTCCAGTGGCAGCTAGGTGTAGACAAACCACACTGGTACTGCTGCAGCTCCTGGCCAATTGGGGTGGCATGGCTCTCCAGATCTCCAGATCCCACCACTTTTCTCCTATCAGCTATGATGCTCTCTCAATTCCTCTCTGAGGAGACGTAACTTCCATTAAAGGCAAAAAGAAAACTGAAAACAAAAGACAGACACTTTTCAGCTAAGCTTGTGAGCTGTCTCATGGAAGGGCTGAACAAACATCTGAGCAAGAAAGGAACGAGACCACAAAAGCCAGGAGCAATTTCCACCTTTATGCAGTACCAAGCTCCATCAGCTCACCCAACCGCACACGGAATCACATCTTAGCTCCACACAGTCCACAACCCAAGTGCTCCTGTGCCTTCTTTCTGCTTTCAGACGTCCTTCCTGCCCCTGCTACCACACCCTCTGCTTGTGCTGGCACAAACAGCTGCGTGATCTGACTCAGGAAACTGCTGTGGACAAGGAATAACCCTGTGGAAAGAAGGGTGGAACCGCTTCTTTTGACAGCAGCGTGGGTTTATGCGCACTTCCACACCTACTTAATGCCTTGCGACAGGGCACACCACAGCTTGACAACACAAAAAGCTTCCGCTTTTAATGCTGAAGGAACTTGCTTCCTGATTCGCCCCACAGAATGGGAGTGGAGGAAGCTAGGAAGGCCTTAAGGGACTGAGGTGGCATTACTAATCTCGTGACAGAACAGCTATGGCTGTTGAGACAACAGACCAAGAGTCCAAAATAATCAGCTGCAGCTCACACCTGGTAATTGTTACTTTCTCTGTCCCCACAGGCTGTCCTCCAAAGCGAAAAGAGCAGCTTTGCCTTGAGCCAGGCTTGGAGGCAGAGCCAACGCTTCAATACCAAACTGCAAAGAAAGGAGGTGCCGAAGGCATTGAACTAAAGAGCAATACAGATGCACACACACAAGGTGGCTGGGGCACAGCGAGAAAGTGAGACGGGGTGCAGGGACAGGCTCTGGCATCAGTGTGGGACAAAAGGTGACCCATGCTGGATCGTGGCACAACGGGAAAGCTCTGAGAGTTGTGGGAAGTGAGCGCGTGCTTAGAGAAGAATCCAGAAGAGGGAAAGGCAAAACAAAAAAACACCACAAAAACAAACAAACAAAAAAAACATAGAACAAACAGGAGCCTGTTAGACAAGGGAGTTGTGTGTTATGAGGTATATGAAATATAGAGAAAAGCTAGGCTTAAGTATACCTAGAAGAGAACAATAACAAGAAATCCCCTGGTAAGAACTGTTTGTAGTTTGAATGGGCCAAGTGGGAATACCAGGTGGTAACAGAGAGGGCACAGCTACGCAGCATCCTCCCCTTGCTCTCTCATATGCTCACATCCACACACAGCGAGTGGCAGCAAAGGGGAATCAGAAGAGGAAACAAGCCTGCTTTCTGCTCCGACACAGAAGCATTTGGGGAAAGAAGAAAGAGACTGGTATGTGTGCTCTGGGAAGCTGGAGCAACAAGGCACTGTCGCTGATGATCGAATCCAGTACACACACTGCTTCTCACTGTGCTTCAACATTAATCTGGCCCCAGTGAATTAAAATAAATAAGTAGAGGGGTTCTATTTCACATAATGAGTGGGTAGCCCTTAAAGCATGCTGTACACCTGTGCTCAGTGATGAACTTTCGGTATGCTTTTTAAATAAACAACAACCCTCACTTACTAGCTACTTAACTAACAACTAGATTTAGCAAATAAGCAACTACTTTCTCAGAGACTTAGTAAGCCATTACCTTGCACCGCCTCTTTTATTACACCAATAAATTGACTCCACAGGACTTCGGGATCTAATTCAACCCAGCCAGGACGAGGATAAAGCGACTCTACCTGTTCACAGAAGATACGCAGCGTTATTGCAGTCCCTCATCACAGAAACCAATATTCTGGAGAAAGTTTGAGCAAATGTTGGTTTTGCTTTACTTCGAATTTCCTAAATCTCTACTGTAACCGAAGCAATACGCGTTTGCCGCTTTCAAAGCAGAGCTGAACACGGGTGTGCGATCTGCAGAATTCTTCCTTAGCCCTGGAAGAATAAAAAAGCCTAACCCCCAGGACCCGGAGAGCCCTAGCGCCTTGCAGGGCCCCGAACTGGAATCCGGGTTCCCAGAGGGCCTCCTGGACACCCAGGGCTGTCTGAGGCCCGCTCTGGCAAAGCGGCATGCGAGGACAGCGAGGCTGCCGACGAGTTCCATGAGAAGCACGCCGCAGCCAGACTGCTCACGCCTTCCCTCACAGCAACCCTGCCGCAGCACCTGACGACGAAGAAGCTGGCTCTGAAGATCACCTCGATCCCCAAACCACGTAAAACACGGGCAGTCTGAAACCCACCCGTCCCGAATCCAGCCCCTGGCAGCCGCCCCCGGGGGGGGGGGTGCGGGGGGCCCCCGCGAAAGCCCCGCCCCCTGCTCGGAGGACGCCGGGGGGGGGGGGCCGGGGGCCCCCCCCCCCCCCCCTTTCCCCCCCCCCCCCCGGGCTTCACCTTCCTGCAGCTGGAGCCCCTGACGGCGGCCGCCCGGTCGTAGACGTGGCACTTGACCGCCGTGCTGCCCACGTCCACCCCCAGCACGTACCGCGCGGGGCCGGCGGCGCCGCCGCTCTCCGGCTGCCCGCACGGCATCGCCCGCCGGGCCCGCACCGCCACCGACGCGCCCCGAGCCGAGGGCGGGCGGGGCGGCCGCGGAGGGCTGGGCCCCGAGGCGGGGCCGGCCCCCAGAAGTTAACCCCGTTGTGCCCTGCGCTGGTTTAGGCTCAGCGAGCGCACCTCTCGGGACTTCGGTTACACGCCACGTGTCAAAGGCTTTCTAAGAGGCACGGCGCGAGTGCCGCCGGAAAGCTTCTTCACGGGGTTACTGGCGGTGGGTGGTAAAGCCAAGGAGCAAACTGCACCAGCTTCGCTTGTGTTAATAACCAGTTGTTATTTGTCACGAACAAATGATATGTAATTAGATGAAATCCTTTTTGCAGCGATGCTCCTGTGCCACTACCTTCCTTCACACAGAGAATCACGTTCAAAGTTAATTTTGAAATAAAGCTACTGACAGAAGTGTTCCCTCTTCACCCGGAAACTGGGGGTTGTTGTTAAACAGGAGCGACCAGAAATGTTCTCAGTTAAGCAATAAAATTCAGGATGCAGAACCCCAAACTAGCATCAGCAGAATTTAGTCTTATCACCAATTTAATTAGAACAATTAATCAGTTTAAACTCCTCACTTAATTAGAATAGGAAAAATAAAAGCAAAAAAAAAAACAAAAACTTTTTCCCTTGCAACTTTAATTTGAACCCTTTACAAAAAGTTGCATTGTGGAGAACAAAAGGACGGAGGGGATAAGTCTCATGTTATTGTATCTTTAAACCAGGAACATTAATAGCAGCAAGAGCCACATAAGGATAGGCTCTCCACCTCACCCGGGCAGTCACAGAGGTCACTGGGACAAAGGTACGGACCACAGGGGAGCTGAAGGCGTATAAAATAGAAACCTAGAAATGCCGTTTAGCTCTCCTCCCTAACTCCCCTGCATTAGGAAGTTACAGCCTCTTGGACTTGTCTTACGTACAGAAAATAAAGGTCTTTTACTCAGCCTTTTACAGTGTAAGTATCTAAGATAAACAGAAAGCTAAAAGATACGTCAGCAAAAGGTATCTGACGCACTATATCTGATCTAGGCTAAATTTCTTTTCAACTATTAAGTTTTCCTTTTGTTTGGTAATTATTTCAAACTTCCAAATAAAACTTCCTAAGTAAAATTCATCATATGCAACTGGTAAAGACTAAAAACTCTACAAACATTCAAAAACTAACCAGAGTGAAACAAAAAAGGAAAAATGCATCTAGATGTCTTTGATGTTTTTAGAGTATAAACGTAAGTGGAGCCTAGCTCACTGCAAAATGAAGCAAAACTTCACAAAGAAAAAAGAGATGCAAGTTAGTTTTTTCTTTTACAAGCTCTGTATTTGTTACATGTAACACAAACCCCTCTGTATTGCGTGGAAATAACCGTAACTGATTCTTCATGCAAATCAGTCTCGGTTTAACATACTAATAATAACTTAGATGCATCTTGAAAAGAACCACTATTTGTATTTTGGAAAGAGGATAACACGAACCAACTTGCATAGCTGCAGGCAATGCATAATCTCAGTTATATACCATGTATAAGAGAATTGCTCAATTTATAAAAGTTGCTTATGAAATACAAATTTTATTGTTCCAGTTGCAATGCGATAAAAGAAGTGCAACTAAGGAGGCAACAGGTTTTTTTCAGACATACACTCCTTGTCCATACATGACTTATCTGGCACCAGCTTGTTATTTTGACATAAATAATATTATTTCCAAACAGGCATTACTTGTCTACCCCAAACCTGTCACCCTCAGAGAGAAATCCGATTGCCTACACGGGTAAAAGCCCCAAGTTTATTTTAGCACAGACCAGAAATGTTCATTTGAAGTGAGGATGTACTGACACCCTTGAAAGCTGTTCTGTATTGCACAGCAACACGGATAGTACCTGCTACCATCTCAGTCTTCCTATTTAAATGAGAACATGCATGTGCCATCTTTACTGTTTCAAAAGGCAGAGCATTTACACACCTGGAATCACATACCAATTACTGCAGCAGCAATCTCCCATCCTTCTGCATCTTCTGTGATCAAATCTTCTGTTTCTTCAGTCTCTGGAAAGCGTGCTTGGTCCTATCTTTTACTGGAATATCAAATCAAATGAAGGACTGGAGGCACTCTAGGGACTCATCCAGTGCTGTGGCAAAGGAAAGGAGATGTTATTCCAAAGAGCAGAACATCAGGGACAACAAAATTATCTCTGGCAGTAACGACAAAACCTGCACCTTGAGGAATTTTTATGAAGTATTTGTAAGAAATGTCACCATGCTCAGCAACACATACACTTCTAGATGAAAGCAAGCAAGAGGTTTTTTCCCTAGTTATCCAAATTAAAATAGGCCTCAAGAGCTGGCAGTGCTACACATCCAGTAGACCTACTTACTAGAAAGAGAGCATTATCTTCATATTATCTAAGACCAGATTATTGATTAAACTGTGCAAATTATTATATAAAATGTATTTGGAATAGTATATATATATATTTATATATATTTAAAGGTATTTTCAGGTGCATTTCTGTTGTCACCGTTACACAGGAGCCTCTTCCCTAGGCTTCGAGTAGGAATCAAATTTTGTCATTGGCAATGCTAACAGGATTTCAGCTACTGGAACCTAGAAAAGCAAGATGCAAAGCCTGTATGCAATTCACGCTTTTTTTTCCCCCCTTTAGGTTCCCTTAATTAGCTGTATTTTGTCAAGATGCACATACCCTTCCTTGTGCTTCAAACTATTTTCCATTTTACCCATTTTCTTAGCTCTAGAATTTTAAGAAGTTTTAACATCATGTCAATATTTACCTGAGTGTCTTTGGTCAGTTTGCTTTTAAGAAAGAAACAGCCCACTGATTTGTATTTGTCCACTGGTTATACAGCCCACATAGCTGATGCTTTAAGCATTGCCTGGAAAATTAACAGATGACCCAAAATGAAAGGCAATGAACTTTTGGCAAATTTTGCTGCCATCATTTACCATGTGATAGTTCTCGGCAGTTCCTCCTGTGCTCCTGACACAATTTACCACTCTCTTGAAGTCACCATACAATACATCAGTTAATCTAGCATTTTAGCTTCGTGATTGATTTGAGTTTTGGGCAGTGATGGAATGTCTCTTAAGCAGTTCCACTCTTGCTAAATAATCCTGCCCTCCCACAGCAAACTGTTGTACCAATACAGCAGTTCTTGCGGCTCCACGGCAAACTGGTCAGGCTGAAAAATAACATGGGAAAAGTTTCAATCAGATGAACTTCTTGATACATTTCATAACACGGCGATACATGGAGTCTGGCACAATCAAGTGGGAACAATAAGGAGCGACTGGTTAAGCCAGCCCTTTCACTAGAGAACCGCACGTCACAACCGTGCCCACATGCATGAGGTTTTGCATTCAAGTGCCAGCAGTCCCTCTGTTCCACTGGCTCTGTGACACAAGTAACCCTTGACAGAGAATGAGGTGGACCTTGGGACAAAATTTTAAACCACCCACCTCTTAAATAATTTACTTACCAAAACAAGTGAAAAAATGGTATGCTTGTTCGGCTAATGTCTCTTTATTTGCCCATGCTTTAAAACCTGCTTAAGCAATGCCTACATTCAGGCATGTGCAATGGGTATATATGAGACAGTGTCTCTCATCATCTGGGTGTCTCAAACTGTCATGTAGGCTGAAAATGACAGAACTGTGAACAGCCTTGGAAAAATAAGAAATTATGTGCATGTATGTGTGCACACAATTTCTACAGATCTATGAATAATCGTCATTTGGACCTAGAAAGTCCAGGGCTGAACAGCTCTTTAAAAGAGCATTGATTTCGGAGTTTGCAAATTCAAATGAAAGACTAAAAATAAAGAGGAAAATGACCATCGGTGAAGCTTAAATTAGAACAACAGAATGGGTATGCTGGAGGCTAGGGAGATGAAAAAGTACTTAACTGTTGCCTCAGAAAGACCTAGCCACTTAAAAAATTGAATAAACAAACAAAAACAAAAAAAAAAAACAGAAAGCAAAGGGAAGCAAAAGGAAAAAAAATAACAGAAAAATCTAGAACCATCACAGTACGGTTTCAGTAAACCCAGAGGTTCCAGCAGGCTTCTATTTACTCTAAGTTGCAGCGACTGGTAGTGTTCCAGCTGTTTCAAAGTAGTATGCACTGGAAGAAACACCAGGAGCCAGCATTAAGTGTCACAGTCCTACCCCAAACCAGTGCTAAAGCCAAAGCATGCGTAAATTACTTCAGATCACTCACTCGCACTGGATTCATAGTTGTTCTAGCTTCAACCTTTACCCCCAACATGCTAAAGGCTTCTGACTTGGAATTTTATTGCTATTGTTAGTGGCACAGAAATCACATGTCGATTTTTGATTGCCAGCCTTTGTCTTTCTTTCTGTTACGCAAAACAGAGGTCTAAGGGTGATTATCAACTTTCATAAAGCAATGTTGATGCAGTAAGGCTTACTGACCAAGTTTTACCAGAAAAAAAAAAAAAAGAAGTTTTAATGAAAAATGCTTTCTCTGTTCTTTAAAAGAACAGGTTTATTGTTTGCACTCGGCTTGCAGACCACCTCTGGTATCTTGGAGTCACATTATCTCTCAGAGCAGAAACAAAACAGGAAGTTTTTTGTAATTACAGACAAGTAAACACCCCCACAAGAACTGGCAGCAATAAGGAACTGTTGGATTCTTTTGTTAATAAACAACAGCTACTTACCTCATGACATCTGATTCCTCCAAATACTTATCAGTTAGAGTCTCAATATTCATGGGTCCTCGCACCTGAATTTGGATTCTTTTGGCCAAGAATTTGTATTCAGACTGCCCTTATGCCCTTGAGGTCAGTGTCCCTTTTCCAGAGACAGAAAGAGAAGAACATAACTGTCTCTCACTAGTAAGGAAGGCTGAATATGGAATACATATGGAGATCACATCTCAAAAGAAAAGAAAGAGGGAGAGACCCCTTACTGTACATAATCATTCCTATATTGAGTTTCTTCACTCTTAGGGATCATTTGTATAGTAGATCAGATGAACTAAACTAAACTGAACAAAAGTCACTTAATTTTTTGAACAGGAGCATCTATGCGAGATTTATTATGCACAAACTAGTATACTTTGAAGTTATCCCTTTACTTCTTTTCATTTTCTTTAGTGATATAATACGACCTGAATGTATATACCAAGCCCTGACTGTTCTATACAGAATACAGGTACACAAAGTCACACAGTGGATCACATTATGAGTATACTCCGATCTTTACACTATATTCGTTTTAATCATGCTAATTCACATAATAATCTGTGAGAAGGAAAATAACACCTGTTACTGCAGAAGGCAAAAGACAGATAGGTCCTAACCAAATCTGGAAGTCACAACCGAAGGTATTGAAAATTAACTGGTAGGACTACAGTGTTCACTGTGCTTTAAAAGGGAACAAGAGAAGTTTGAACACACCCTTAGAGACAAAGAAATCCAGCACATTATATATATATATATACACACACATATACACACAGTACAAAGGCGAAGGGATTTATTTTATTTACCCTCTCTAAAATAAGATTAAAATCTAATAACATTAATTTGGCAGTTGTTTAAAAAACCTGCTATTGTTATGGAGAAATCTAATTACAAAATAGAATTTGCCATTTCTTTCTTGAAGAAATTTAAACACATTACACTGTCTCAGTACAGTTTGCCATTATGTTTCAGTCAAAAGCCTTGTTACAAATGACGTACCTATTCTTACTCTATATTAGCAGAGACATCAGCATAATATTTTGCTCCAGATACACAAAAGGGTTTCACATTAGGTTCTCAAATACTTCCAGGTACCCACGATTCCTCCTATTTTTCAGTTGTCTTCACACCTTGATAAGAACCACTAAGACTGAACTTGCTAGAAAGTAATCTTACTGCCCTTACTTAGCTTTATTTTATTTTTAATCTAACAGGTGACAGGTGCTAAAGAATTTTCAGAAGATCACCACCTAGTTCAACGCTTTTGATTGCAAACTGACCAACAGCCTTTTTAACAAATTACGTATCTTTAACTGAATAGTAGTTGAAAGCCGTCAAGAAATAGCTCACAGGAGGTGGGCAGTCGCTGCTTCAGAGAATCACGTAACTTGGGCTACGTGAATTTGTATCTTAAAATTTTGGTTTGGAGCATACAGAAGTTCCCATATAGTATTTGAAAATAAAACAGTGGAAATAAGTAATGTGTTTTTTTTTTTTTCCCAATATTTAATCCAAGCAGACACAGACACAATTTATAAAATTATTCTATTGCATTAAAGTTTTATATAGCATTTAACTCTTATGAATGTTTTTCCTTCAGTGTATCATATATTCATATTTTAAAATATCTTTGCACAGTCCATTGTGCAGCTACATGCTAAAAATCTGCAAATGCACACTAACACTAACCAGCACAAAAAATACATTCTGTATCCATTCATATGCAAATTTAAAACATTTCACTTGGCAGATAAACAATGAAAAGTTATTTAAAAAAAATCAGAAACTACAAAAATGCGCACGTAAAAGTCTTCCCTTTTCGATTTTTAGTAAAATACTGCTCTGTATAAGATCTAATGAAAAATTCCAGTGCTTACAAAATACTTTATATCTATGAGAAAAACAAATGCTTAAATTTATACCTGTATGAATTAAACATAATCACCTCTTTAAAATATAAAACTGAAATCATAGGGGACATGGCATAGGTCAATGCAGATGTCACGTGTACCAGGACATGTAGAACTGTAATTAACTGGGCACCAGGCAGTCAGTATCACAGAATATATATACGAAAACCCAGGGACTAATACAATATGCAGCAGCTACGGAATTAAGTGTTTAACCAGCTACATATATTAAATATAGCGATTCTACCAGAAGAGAGGAAGGAGGTGTTAGTCTGAAAACAGAAAGTGATTAATAAAAATTGCTGTTTTTACTGGTATTAGTGGTATAGTGTCCTTCATAACTTTTCCTAAATCTGTATAAATTGGCTATCCAGATATATCCAAATTCTGTATTTTAATCTAAGTTCAGAAGTAAAACCACCACACAGCAATCATAATGATGTAGTCTTTTATGACGACACCTGTGGTGAAGTTTAAAGGAGACTACAATCTGGAAGATCAGGCGATGCGTTTGAATCTAACGCACTCTAATCTCCATCACAGTAATTTCTGAACAGATCTCGTCTCTGATGATCAGGCAATCCATATAGGATATAGGGGACTAACATCTGTCTCTCATAACAAAATTTCATATTAACCCTTCTGAAATATCGGCATGTCAACATCCTGTCAGTATCACATTGTTAATGACAATAAATCACCAAAACGTACAATTTGTCCTTCATGGAATATGGCTTTAAAACTTCTTGAAACCGCGTGGATATAAAGAAAACAACAAAATCAATGTATTTTTAAGACTGTATATAGACTACTCCAGAAGGTTTGTAACGCTAAGTAAAATGAAGTAAAATTTCTTGGCCCTGTTTTTACCTCTGTGATGCTTTTTATAGGATTTACTGCTTGTTTTGAATAAATTAATATTTAAAAATCCCATAAAATAATAATAATATCGAAGTTGAACTGAAAGGAAGTCTACAGACTTGCAGATCGAATATGAAACCTGTTTGAAAGCAATAAAAATGAATCACTAGAATGTAATTTATTTCTAAACTGCTGGTTTTAAAGGAAAAATATTTTTCCTCATACAGATGAGAACTAAGAAAAATGAAATCTAATAAATGTCAGTAAACAGCACCAACTGAGGCTTCAAATTCTTAAACTGAAGAATTCTCGTTAACGTAAGAACAGTACACGTGGGTAAAAAAAATAGTACAGCTGCCTCTGAGCCTTCTCTTTTTCTACATGAACTACACATAATGTAATTAGTTCTTATGACATAGCTCCCTCCAAGAACACAAATCAACTTTTTGTTATGGAACTAACTGTAATAAGTTTCTAATAACATAATGACAATTTTGCTACATAGAACTTCTATTGCAAAACCTAAAATAAATACTAAAAGTCGCCTAGCCACAAAAAAAAAAATAACATGCCATATAGAAGGTTTCAGGGTACATTGGAGGGAAGAATGGACTATGAGTAAGCATAGTTTTGACAGCCATAATACACAAATGGACATCTTTGAACTCCATTCATCTTATTAAATTTCAGGATATCACTGGCATTTTAGGGGGCTATGTAGATATCCATGTTAATTTACCAACAGAAAACAAAGAAATTGTCAGTGCTGCTAGCTTAAAAAAATAGAAAAGAAGTACTTTACCAGTGAGGTCTCTACTTTGTAACTATGTTTTTATTCAATACATCCTATAAATATATCTCCTGGAACGGATTCTGCATCAGCAACCACATCTTGACACTGTGTAGTAGAGATATAACAATACCTGAATTTTGAAAGTTGTAAAATTGTTGCCCCCTGGCATAAAAACTAGCAGTTCATAATTATAGCGAATTTGGCAGTTTTGCTGTAGCTAAGTTTTAAATCACACTGATTCAGCTCAATAGGACCTGGAGATCCAATATGAAAACTGCACTTAAATAATTTTTCCTTTTTATCTTATTACACTATTTAAAAAAGCTAGCATACAAAGTGTCATGCTAAGCAATGTTTGATGCCCAACTTATTACTGCTCCATATCCCACTCAAAAAGCACAGTGACTCTGAATTAAGGTTACCACTGTTATTGCTGCTTACCCAGTATAGTCTGTAAGCCACTGTTCAGAAACCTAGGCACAATGGATGGCATGGTAACCTTAACCCAGCATTTCCTGCCTTTTCCTGATTTAAGTCAAAATAACTAAGTTTTAACATCATTTTCTGTTTTTGTAACAACCTGAAATTCATAGCAAATAAAATGTATTTTGTTCTATACTAAACGTGAAGTGGCTGGTCTTTTTAATAGAGCTTTCTGATTTATTTAAATGATATAACATAACAGTGGGGGAAGAGTTAAAAATGAAATACACCTAGCTACCATATTTATTCTGAAGATTTTGGTGCGCCAAAATTGACAGCCAGCTTTCTTGGCTTTCGCTTGCTGGAAGTGTTTGGTGTTGATTTGTTATGAGGAACACTTGGAGTAGCCACATTGTCTTGAAATGAAACAGTGGATTGAGCAGCTTGAGGAGATTTTAAAGGAGCTGAAGAGCTATCTTGCTGAATGTGGTCAGAAGACACTGGCTGTTCATTCTTTAGTGGTGCAGCTTGAGGGGAACTCTGAAACTCCTTGAGCTCAAAGTTTTTCTTGCTAGCAGCCCTTTTTTTAGTTACCTTTAAATTAAATAAATATTATTTAACAGAATGCATTCTTAAAAAAACTGCAAATATTCCACTACTAGAAAACATGCACACAAATTTTAAAAACAATTTTCTAACACTGAACAGTGCTTCACAGAGGAAGTGTGATTGTATTCACCATGTAGGTACATTTTTACATGTAGAATATTAAGACAAACCTGCCAAACTTACCTGCAGAGGTATGAACTGGTTGTGAGAGCCAACTGGTATAGTTCCTGCAAGAGACATGTTTCCTGGATAGGAACCAGGATAATAATGTTTGCCATGAATAGGCACTGGAGCTCCCCAGGACACTGGACCAAACATGTGGGATGACGGAGGCATCATATTAGCTGTGAAAATTAACAACTTTTAGCAACCTTTTCTCATGAAGAGCATACCAACTCACCAAAACCCAAAGTCCCCTAATGACATTTGTCTACACATTATCTTTCCAATAAGGCCTTATTTTCTTCCTATTTGTTTGAAAACAGGTAAGTATTTATTATTAAAACACACACACAAATAAACTAGCTACCAAACAGTTCCGCTTTTACAGAACTTCACCTAGAAGACAGCACTCTTAAGAGCACCAAGTCCCTATGGCATTGTATCTGCATTTCAGAGCGCATGTAAGTTCTTTTGGATCTTCACATCCTTATCCAAGTGAACTGTACTTGTCAGGGGAAGTTCAGATTGGTTACGAGGAAAAGCTCTTCACCGTGGGGGGTGCTGGGCCCTGGAACAGGCTCCCCAGAGATGTGCACCAAACCTACCAGAGTTCAAGAAGCATTTGGACAATGCTGTTAAACATATATGGCTTGACTTCCAGGTAGTCCTGTGTGGAGCCTGGAGTCACACTCGCTTCAACTTGTGCACCCCTTTCAACTTGGGATGTTCTATGATTCTGTCCTTTGGGAAGAAGTCAACAACAGAGAAACACTCCAGGGTGGAAAGATGTAGCAGCTGGTGTGTGGGTTACCAGGATACTACAGTTGTGTTGACTAATTACTAGCAGTGAACATGAGCTTGACTAGAAGACAAAATAGATGAGAACCAAAAATGCCACCAGGATTTTTAATAATTTTTTTATTTCTCAGGGTAACATTTTGCAGTGTACAACAGTGTACAATGCACCACTTCACTGAAAGCTGATTCTGAACAAATAAAATCACTAATGCCTGGATAACCATATACTTGGAAAGCAATACATCCACGGAAAATAAAATAAAAGAAAAATCAAGGAAGAGATTTCTTCTCAATCCTGGACTGGGACTATCAGCATTGAACTGATTACTGCTGTTTTGAAGGAAAAAAGACAACTAACACTGAATGGACAAATATATTACTGAGGAAAAGAAAGAAGAAAGTAATTGGGAGATATGTGATTCTCTGTATTGAATTAATTTACATACTGATAAGAAGAGGTCCCTGCACTGTTTTCAAAGCCATTCAGATGCACAACTACATATAGGAAGACCAAAAACTAGCACTTTCTGAAAGGCACCATATAAAGAACTATTACAGCTACAGACAACTATGACAAGTATTTGAATTGTGCACTCATCAAATGCTTACCAGGAGGTTGTGTAAAGACTGGAGGAATAGGTCCAGGTGGTACAGGAACTCCCAGTGGTTGATAATTTGGAAACACAGGTGGAGGGGGAGGTGGAGGCAAAGCGAAGTTCACTCCTATAGAGCTCTTTAAAGAAGCAAATGACGGATTACAGACAGACCCAGAGCAACGGACAAACATTTTAGAAGATTCTTTGCTGTCCTCACCAAACGCTGTAAAGCAAAAAGAGCAGCTTTCTCCTTTGCTTCAGCTTCAGAATGACACTGTGGTCCATGAACCAACAATCCATTGGATAACTTTATGTGACAAACTGTCATAGTCTAGAAAAATGAGAGAAGATTTTTGAGGGAATTTGTACTGCAAACAAATTGCAAGACAGAAACAAGGTTTTTATTGTGTTTTTGATTTGAAAAAAAAGGGGGGGAACTAAAGCAACTAAAGTTTATTTTTAGAGGAATTTCCGTACAGTTCAGATGTTTAATAAAGAACAACGGAAAAAAAGTTGAGAACTTTAACTTTTGCAGAAAACAAGCCTCACCTGTGGTGTTTTTACAAAAGAGAAATCTGGTTGCGACATTCCAACAAGAGAACAAATACGAGAAAGTTCAGAAACAGGAGTAGACATTGCAGGCTGTGGACCAACAAAAGGGTGACCTCCAGTTTCCAGTGCTGGTGTATTCTGAGCGCCTCCAGTACTATGAGGCTTGTTCATATAAGCAGCTGACCAGATTGAAAAAAAAAAAAAGAACAAGTTGTATCACAAATATTTCCTGTAGTCAAAGGATAGCAACTTTGTTAGTAAGACAAAACATTTTTTTCCTCATATTTTTGTATCTGATCAAAAAAATAGACTAGGTGTAATGAGATTCTTAGTTCTAAATAAAAAAGTAGAACTCAAAAATATGGACATTTTATTATTTTATTCTGAAAATGAGTTTGGATCTTCACATCCTTAGCCAAGTGAACTGTATTTGTCAGGAGAGGTTCAGATTGGTTATTATGAAAAAGCCCTTCTCTGAGAGAAGACTGAACCATTAGCTAAGTATGTTCTAAACTGTCACAAGGTGAAGCTCTGAGTTATGCTGATGTATAAACATACCCATTTTTTTTGGTTGTCTATATTGCAAAGCAGCTCCGTGGCAATCCTGTCTACCTGGGGGAGCAGGAACACCACTAACTTGGGGTTTCACTTCATTCCTCATTTCCATGTCAGAGCCGTCTATCTTCAAAATTTCTTTGAGCATCTGCGTTCCTTTCTTTGAAAAGAAAATAAGCCATTTAGGGATGTGACTGTGTTCAGATGAAGCTACCTTCTTACTTAACTCTGAACATCATAATTGGACACAAAATCTGCATTTTTCTTTTCCCATCAGATACATTTTTATCAAAGCACAGTTAACAGCACCTTAGCATAAACAAATGTTTGTTAATTTTCTTTGAGAATAGCTAATTAAAAGCTTATCAATATGCTTAAGAAGACTGTATGAGGTTTCACTGAGTTTCCTTAAATAGAAGCATTGATGCTAAGATAGCAGCTGTCAAATTGCTATGTAATGATTCCTGCAGTATACAGACCATAGCAAATGATTGTGGTGACAGATGTTCTTCATTTGTAGCTCTTGCTTCCTTGGAATAAGTCTGCACTTCATTTTCTTTGGAAATTTTCAAAGAAGCTAGAAGACTTTCAAGATCATTGTCCTTAAAATAAATAAATAAAAAAAAAGATACATCAACTTAGTATATTACAAAGAGATGCAAGAGGAAAGGTATACTAGTTTGAAATTGATATTATGCTCATTCAAGCTTTTTTTTTCCTCCAAGTTTGGGCAGATGACAGCATGTCTTGTTAGAGCGTGAACAGATATCCAGAGACCGCACCAAGTTTTGCACATGAAGTACAAGTAGTGACCTATGAAGAACTGATTTAAACAATAAACGAAGTTATTCCAGTTTGTCTTGTATCTGTTAAAAACATGAATTTGCACACAAGTAAACAGGAATGAAGTCGGTTAGAAGCTGATGTTATTCAAGATGCACAAGGAAGTCAACAACTAGATCCTACCTTTCCACCTGTACATGGACCATCACCTGCTGCCTTCTGAATGACATTGGGACTTTCATTTCTCTTCAGAAGTTTGACATTATACTTATTCACACCTGCAAAATTCTGAATAATACTGCAGCATTTATTATTGAACACTAATATGCTATTACTCATTATGATGCAAACAAATTAGAAATGCAGCTGTAAATAGATTTCACAGGCTAACATTCTTAAAGCATTTCAGTAAAACGTGTTTTCCCATTGCAATAAAGCTTTTAGAGTTTGAGAGGAATAGGAAAAACATTTAGTATCATTGTTATGTTCTTAAGCTCTTTCTCATTTTCTGTAAAATACCTCTAAAAAAATCTCCAAAATAAAGTTTACATATTAAAAGAATCAACTAATGAGCCCATTAAAAAGAAATCTAAAATGATTAATGTGATCGAAGAAAAATGAAAAGACAAGAATACATTTACTCAGGACAGAAGAAATTACCTGTTTGTTTGGTACTTTATTATGTGGCTGATTTTCACCTCTTGTCACTTTGGAATCTTCTTTAACTACAAATAGATCAAGAATAAGAATGTGCATTATTTTGTAATGCTCTTAAAAACCATAATAATAAACAAGATTTAAAAAAGCAAACAAACAAAAAACAAACAAAAAACACCACAGAAGTACAGAGAGTCACATTAATTTGAATGTTTGCAACAAATGTCTTTAATTCTTACTTTATAGTTCATTTGGCACATTCTTTTCTTGTAGCATAAAATAAATAAAAGCATGTATGACAATATATCTAATTTTATACTCTACTAATATGATTGCAAACAAATTTTCAAAGCCAAGATTTTTATTATTTTATTATTAGTTTGTTTTGTATTTCTTAAAAGTCAGGTGTGTGGAAAGTCAATATAGTGAAAAACGACTTGTTTAGAAAGGTTTGGCATTAAGCATGGAATGGCTTTATATACACACCAGAGACGGTATTTGACATGTAGCGCTCATATAACTATAATGCACTCATATAACTATACTGCACTATTATTTTCTGTGAATAACTACGATGAAACAGCCTTTTCAATGAAGATGACATAAGCAGTAAGTTCTCTCAAACAAAGTTTTTAGTTCCAGTACTTACATTTTTTATATGGCTCCTGTTTTCTTTGCTGGCCTTTAAAGCTGCTGTCATTGAAGACTGGCTTGCAGAACTGATTACTAGTTCCCAGCTTGATTTCTTGAGGTAGAACTGCACCCTAGAGTTTCAAACATCAAACCTTAACCAGGAAACTACATATCTATCATTTACATAAATATTCCAGTCCTTTATTATTACCTCTTCCCAGAGCTATGCACACCTTCTGTAACAATACTTTGATCCACGAAACTTATTTGCATCACTAACTAGGAAGTTTTCTGACACAAACCAACGTACAGAATTAAGAATCTTCATGTTTTGAATCCTGGGATCTGTTTAAAGCTTATATACTAACCTTCTCATGCATGCTTTGCTGAGTGTGGTAAGACTTCCCAGAAACCTGCAGTGATTGCCATATATTGCAGAACTCATCATCTTGCCTACTTTGTGCCTGACAAAATAAATAAGAATCAGTAATATTCCAACAAGCTCAGCAGCTATAAGCTCTACTTTTGAACAGATAATCAGACAAAGACATTCCGAAAATGCTAAGGTCCAAATTTAACAGTGCTCAGACAAGAGAACTTTTCAGACTGACATTAGAAGAACTTGTAGGTATTCAGTTTACAAAATGGGCTACGATGTATTTATGTTCTTCTTTTCCCCCCCCCCCCCCAAAGAATCACTCTTCACTTGTAATGAGCTTATTTTGAGATTTTGTTTGTTCACTTACAATTTTCAGAAGTTATTAACATAGAAAAGATTACCGACTATAATTGAACTCAGATGATAACTCAAAATGGTTTCAAAAGCATGCTCATACACTGCCAATGTTCTTAAATTTTGTAATTACTGACTTAGTTTGTAAGGTCTTATCAGGCACAATTGCTTCATAACATTACAAGTATGTTACTACAGAACTGACATCTAGCTATGTAAATGATAGTTCTTTAGAAAATCTAGAATGTCAATGAGGTAACACAGGATTTTACACTCAGTTCAAGAACTGGGACAAGTTTTGCCCCAGTCTGCATCTGGACTAAAACAACAAGGTTTTCTTAAATAATATATCTGTAAATCATGAAAAAAGAATAACCGCTGTAAATAGTGGGCCAAAATACTAATGAATCAGGACACTCACTTTGTTTTTCTGATTGCCACTCAGAAATGATCCTTTGTGGGGTGAGTTGGAGGTGCCCTGATTTTCAGCCCTGAGATTGTAATGCTGTCTTCCATTCAGTTGCTAAATCAGTGAGAGAAAAAGCAAACACACACAAGCCTAAATTTTCTTTTGTGCAGTACTCTTTCTTCTACATTTAGAAAATAAGACACGATCCTTCTCCACCACATATAGCAACGTAAAGTTACTCATTACATTTTTTTTTAAAAGAAGTCACTGATTAGAAGCTGAAAATTAATTAACCTGAGTCAAATCCCAATTCACCTGTCATTTTTCCTGCTATACTCTATTTCCAAGTAAATCAAAACTAGTAAGAAAATCATGCCTTGTCTTTCTGAGGACAGACACAAGCATAGCCTACAGGAAACATCACTTGGAACAGGGCATTAAGGATACAATTTCATCTCTGCTAAACCCATTTATTTGTTGACACCACTGCAGTGTCACTGCTATGAATATTTGCCTTTGGGAAATCTTACTGGAGCTACTCAAATAAAGCAAAATAACTGCATGTAAAGAACTTCTAGTCCTTTTCATTATTGGATTAAATAGTTTCTCCAATGTAAAAGTTATCCTACTTCTAATACAATAATAAAACCAAAATTTTGAAAGTACCATTAAGGATAACAACCATGGCTGTAATTCAGCTTTTACAGAAAAACATTTCTGTACAGATGAAAGTTAAGTCTTACTTGAGTAGGAACAAAAAGGGAGCGAGGAGAATGGTTGAGGCCTCCCAGATGCACTTTTTGTGAGCAAACAGATGACAGATCAGATGCATATGAGTTGTAGTTATTTGCTGCTGGCTGAGGTTTAACTATGGCTGTCAGTTTTTGATTTCCCATTTCTGACCGACTACCATGAGACAGGTTAATTAAGGCACTTGACGGCAGACGATAACCTCTGGCTGGTGAGCACCTTAAGAAAAGCAAATTTAACAGTTGCTTCATGTAGTTTAATCGGTGGCATTTCAATACATCTGATTTAATAATACTGTTGCCTCTTCCATGCCAAAAGACAATGATTCAAGTTTGAACAGCAGAGGTTGAAAACCATATCCAATATTGAAATCTAGTACCATTACACACAACATTAATCCCATTGTGCTCCTCTTCGGCCTCTAGCTTTCAAAACTGCAAAACAACAATAATTATTCTTACTGTTTGAGTTTATACCACATCTTTCAGTGCTGAACTCAAACAAATTTTGAAGATAAAAGTAAATTGTTATAGCATAATTCTGTAGTAAGTATTTCTGTTAAAAAACACAGAAAATAATATTTTCTTTTCTAAGGTGAAAAGTGAAGACACTGGAAGAATTATAAATTGAAGTTAAACATCATTTAGTCAGTTTTGTATCTTCCTTCATGATTCTAAATACTGAAGAGAATCTGTGTTATAGGACATGCTCTTGAAATGAATAGGATTGTGTTATGCTTGCTAAACAGAAAAATAAACAAGATTCTCCTCTTACCCCTGTCTTTTAAAAAGGAGACCTATCTAAAAACAACAGTACAATAAAACCTACTGGATAAACTACTGTCCTTAGAAACTCAACTGTTTACTTAAACACAGATGAGTTATCACACACTAAACCAAACACATAAACCATGCCTCTATCTCCTGAGGAACAGTCAAGGTTTATAACACTGGTTACTTAAATGCCTAAGTACCATTTATTAGTAGTCCAGAATTCCTCTTTCAGAGGAGCAGGTGATTACCATGTCTGTTTGCTTTTTTAAAAAATCTGTATGTTAGAGACATACTGATAGTAACCTGCTTTACGTGTGTTTTAGAAAGACATTTCAATCTAGTGCTGTAGTCTCTTGGCTCGTATTTGCCTTCTAAAAGGTAGTAGCTTCAAACTATGCAAAAAAGCCTAAAAAGCATTTCCAAAACATATCTCATAAATATTATCCCTACTCAAAGAGAAAAAGAAGCACAAACAAACAAACAAAAACAAAAAAACAACAACTGATGAATACCACCAAGAAACAAAGCTTTTTTAAAAAAAGGCATTTAAAAACACTCAACCAAACCATAGGCCAACAATTTCGTGTCATTTATACCAGAAGCATGAAATAACTACAAAAACCCCAGCACAAACCTTATAGTTAGGCCTCCCAGGAATTCTTCATCAAACAAAACTTCGAAGAGAACATCTGTTTCTCTACTAGCTATAGAAAATGAAGTAAAATGTCATCCTATGTGTGACAGTAGCTGTTTTAATCTAAAATACATAATTACCTGTATGGGTTATGCAATAAACAATGAAAAGAAACTTCCTAGCTACAAAATAAATTATTATTCCTTGATTTAGGAACTTTAGTAACAGCAATACATAAATGCTTCCCAAAGTCATGTATAGCTGTCCTTGTAAGTATGCCCTGATCAGAAATACACCGTGCATAACCACCTATCAAAACGCATAAACAATACTGCCCTTTACAGCAGAATGGCACTGTTGTCAGAAACTGCCAGAAAAAAAAGATGAAAGCCGTCTTTACATTCAGGCAATCAGAAACTGACAGCTTCAACATTACTTTCACTGATTATTTCTTGCGCAATTATAGGTTAATACCATGGGAACAATTTCTATTACTAGATCTCGAACTTTTACATCCGGCATGCTAAGGTAAATCCTTTTGTTTACCTGAAGCAGACTTATGGCAGTCTATTGTCAAGGAAGACGTAAATCCATGCCATTTAAGAGAATTGGAATATCATAGAAAAAAATCCAAATTCAAAATAAAGAGACAAATCATATTTCATAGAATTTTACATTCAATGTAATGTTTCTTCTCTTCCCCCCCACTTTTCTTTATCTTCTCTTGACTTCATTTAGTTCTTTTTGCAGCCTGTGTTCTTTCACGTTGATCTCTATGCCTCCTTCACGTTAAGAAGGGACAAAGGGTAAGTTATTTCGTATTCAAAAATACAGCTGGCTAATGCATGAAATTGAAACAGAATACGTGTAGATTTATTTCACGGCAGTAAATATATCACTAGTGGCTTCAAGTTGCATATGCTTTACAGGTGAGAAATATTTGTGTTCACAACCATCACACAAAAAAACTTTTTCTGAAAAAAAAAAGGGATTTCACACCACTAGCTTAGCTATAATAGAGCTGTAATGCCACAATTATGAAGAAAATATTACCTCCTTTAATTCCTATAATGGTACCTCGAAGACCAACAGGAACAGAAAAGTTTTCTCTCACATTGACAACACGATCAAACAGCTTGTACTCCGCATCTCTATCTGGAACAACCCCATTCTGTTGTTCTAAAGGCTGACAAGAATCAAAAGACATTAATATTTGTGAACAAAAAGAGGATTACAATCAAAATACATTTAAATTGCATCTGAAACACACTATAAAACAATCTTAAAAAAAAAAAAGATGAACATAGAATCCTTTCTCCCCAGACACACAAAGCAAACAAGTCTTTTTTTTCTTGCAACTCTCACTCACAGCTTCTGCCTGAGAAACTTCAGCACTGTGCATGACCCAACACAGACAAGGGGGATCGGTTCAGACAAACTAAAACCATTAAGTGTAACCTGCCTGTATCCCTAACATGGGTGGGTATCTGACAAGTATCAGGCAGATGAGCAGCTGGTCATATGTCAACAACTGAACAAGAAGGAAAACAGGGAAGAGGAGACAAATGAAAAGTACTTTCCATTTTGCCTTCATTATACAGCCAGTGAGAACTGCAGGAGCATGAAAGTTAGAACGTAGAAAAGAACTGAACATCAATATAATGCATGAATGAATTTGTAGTTAGCAGAAATTCTCTCCCTTTAGAGAGACTACCACTTCCAAATTGGTTTTCTAGAAGGCACCAGGAAACATATTTTCCCATATTAACACTGACCTAAAATTCTGCTTTCTCAAAGTTGAAAATGTGTAAAACAAATATGATCTGGGCAATGTAAATTAAAAAACCAATAGCAACAAAAATAACAAAATCCCACAACTTTTCATGTCACTTACTCTGTATAGCAAATGGGGTTTCACAGTTACTCGCACCTTCTTGTTGCTCCTTCTTTGCTAAAGGAGAGAAACAAAGTCATTAAATACTAGTGTAGGAACCAGCGCTAAATTTCAGGTACAACAAATCACCTGAAGATATAATGTAGAATTATTTTGTTTCTTTTACACAATGAGAACCCCTTATACTTCATGAAACCTGACTGAAAAGTCGACTAAATACAGTTTTTAAAACATGACTGATTTCTTACTGAAAGAGCTTGTGTTGTCCAACTAATTCCAAAATTCAGACCAATTTTATCACTGTCCTTGCAGTGATATTTGCAGTGATCATTTCATGTGGCTTTGCCTTCAACTTTGGCTTTAGTAACTTCTCTCTTGGTCCCTTCTTTGATCTGTGGCCTGGAGAAAATAGCTTTCTAATTTTCCTCATTAAACAAATTTTCACAGAAGAGAAACTGCAAGGGAAGAAGAGCTATGACTGCACTTGGAAACAGCACTACAGAAGTTCAGAACATATACTGATGACTGTTCCTTTCTGAAATCACCAAAAAGAGTTCAGTGTGTAGCCTAATGCTGCTGAATCACCTCAAAAACAGTGAGTCAATTAAAAAAGTTCAATAATGAGATGAATCAATAACTGAATTCCTGTGACAATTTACATTGCAAATTCATATCTTACATTCCTTTTCTTTGGAATGACAACTACTCTTCCACTGTCTTATTTTGATTTAAGAACTTGGAAAATAACGAGCAGATACTTTTTGGTTCCCCACTGCTCACAGTGACATCAAGACATGTGCGTACCTTGCATTTCTCTATTTCTTCTTCAATTTTCTCAACAATGGCTGCATCCAAAATTTGCAAGTCACAAGATGAGCGAGATAAAGCAGAGACAGGATGTGCCTTTAACCAGGCAACAATTTCTTGAACTTTCTCAGCTCTACATACAAGAGGACACGAATTACAACTATATAAACTAAACATTTTTACCAGGTTCCCAGTCAAGTATTATGACACAGGCATAATGCTTGTATACATTCATAAATTAACGATGTAAGAGTGCTCTATGACTTCACAGAGGGGATCAAAAAACCAAATTATCCAAATTATGCTGTACTGTTTCAAAACTATAACCTGAAGTTTTGCTTCAGCCAAAAAAAAAAAAATCATGAAAACCAGAAATGATTTAAAAATATTCAGTGAGTTATGTTTTCATTCAACCGTGTTCAGCTGTGATCTAAGGTTCTGAGACCAACTATTTTTCACAGTACAGTAAAAAGGAACTTCAGAGCATGCCTCTACTGTAAAATGGAGCACAGACATGAAATTCTTATAATAGAAGAGTCCCATGATGACATATGCACCTGATACAGACTTACCAACTTAGACCCATGAACAGGGTATACTATGCAAAAGAAGTTTCTTTTAATGTTACTATACTGTATCTAGAACCAAGGTTGCTTCCTGTCTCCCATGAAACTGACTGAATGTATACTACAATGTGCAAATTACTTAGAATTCTGTACGTGTTACTTTTCAAATACAAAGTAATCTTAAACACTTAAAATAATTACAACTTCTTCTCCAAAAATGATCTTAAGGTGGCTGTCAGTATTTCGTAATAACGCATAATGAGGGTTACTTTAAACACAAGCATTATGAAGTAGCCACTGAAAATTCAATTTCTCATTTATTGGACTTCACATAGGATTCTAACAGACTTGGACTCCACAACTGAAATGTACAGCATTCTGATAGTTTTTTCACTGATCACTGAATAATCATACTGCTCAAGGAACAGCACGGTTTCAGATACTTAGCTGCCATCATGAATTTCAGTGCTGTCATCTTTACTGCTTATTCTAGAAGAAAAAAGAAGAGAGCGCTTACCCATTCTCATCCTCACCAGGCCAAATGTCATCTTCATAGAATATATCTTCCTGGCTATTCTTGGCTATATAATTAAACAACTCAGGAACCCTACAGAGCAAATAAAAGGAAGAGAGATTTTGTTTCGAATCATGTAGATACACAAAAAAACTTTAACAAAAATTTTGATAGGCATCAAAATCTCTGGAGCCCATGCGGATTTTTTTCTTCCACTTAAACTAATGTCTTACTGTTTACTTTTCAAATGTAAGCTGCTGACTAAATTAGTCTAAAATATGCTTCACTTTGGAAGGAAAGACTAGTAGGAGAATATTGGAAGAAGAGAAATTTTATCAAGCAATCTCCAAAAGCAAGCTCATTATTTCCTACAAGACTCAAATCTAGAGGACAAACTCATGACTGCAATGAACTTGGATAGTTTAGATGAACTTCACATCCAACATCTACCTTTCTAAATACTCAGCAAGTAACTGTTCTACTGCAGAAGAATACATCCATTCACTTCCGACTTTCTTAGTATAGCCAGGAACTTCTTCGTTTTTCTTATTGAACTTCAGGTTCAGCCCCACGTTTGCTTTGTGATCTCCATGAGGACTGGAAATAAGAAAAAGTTAATTAACTTGCAACAATGCACACGTGCACACACAACACATATATAAACTACATAAAATTAATCCTCGGTCTTAAACCACAGAAAAGTTCATTGTATTGTTTACTTGTTAGCATTGCAACAGCTGTGAATGTTACAGGACAGCAGCTGTGGTATGCTAGCTGGCCACATGCATCCCCATTCCTTATTGGGGAAGGAATATTTAACTTTTCTCTCTTCACTGAGATCTCAATCTACTTGTCATTTACCATGATGTAGCACGATGTTTTTAAACTTACATTCACATTAGATCTCAAGCAGATGCTCAAATATCATATTTAGTGAGCTATCTCAGAAAACCACAATTCAGAGAACTACAAGGTTTTCTTCCCTTACAGATTTTAAGCGGTTTTAATCTTAATTAACAGAATTACTGAATATAATCAAGTACAATTATTACTAGAGGAAATGATAAGTACAATGAAATTAGATCCTAAGTCCACTTCTTATTCTCAGTGTGGGAAAAGGAATATGTGCGTTTTTTTATAGCCTACATAGAATGATTTGCACCAAATCAAAACTCACTTTTCCAGCTGGTTGGTAAGGTTTTGAATACAGCGTTGTTGGTGGCTTCTTTCACAAGGTGTTTGTTAAAATGGACTTACTCTGAGGGGACTTTTAAAGAGTTCTATCTCAATAAACGCTCAACTGGAAAAGTATTTTAGTTTAATGATCTAGTTAGAAATGATTTCATGCTTAATATAAAACAAATAAATAATCACAATTTCCTTCAGTTTTGTCTGAAGCAAAAAAGACATTATTGTGAAAATACCTAGAATCATGAACTCAGATATACAGCTCTAATAGAAAGCTATAATAGAAAGCCAGGTGCCTGATTTCATGTACTGAGATTATCACCTCCGCTTTTAAAGAACATTCCTTAAAAACAACGACACAGAAGCTCCACATAATTAATGCAGATTTCTATTTTATATGGCCCAGAAGAGGTCTATTCAGAACATGTTTTTCTCATGCACTGAGACGAATTTGAAACTATCTATATTGCAGAGGCTTCCCCAGATTCTGGGATTCTTGTTTTCTTGTGAGATGACCCAATAAGGGTCATGTACAAGCTCTGTACATGAACTTACTTTTTCTTTGATCCTCTTCCAATAAATATACTCCCTGTAAATCTGGAGACTAGATATCCACTTACTCCAAGACGGCTCGCCAAAATATACGCAGGATTGTATTTCACAGAGTATTTCTTTAAAACAAACAAACAAAAAATTGGCAATTCCTGAAGGATAAGGATTTACATCCCAAGGGCAAATAAATAACATGGAAACATATTTTAAGAATATTAACAAATGGAAAATGTATTTAACATGGTATTTAAGCTTTTACTACAAAACCAGAAGTACTTACATGCTGATTCTGTATTAAAAGATCAAGCTGGGGTTCACAAGGAATATTGAAAACTACACGAATTCTACCTTCTGGGATCACATCATGTGAATCTTGAACCTTTGAGAGAAATGCAACACATTAAAATTAAAAACAGCAGTCTTTGGACAATAGATCCTCAAGTGTATTTTATCAACAATTTTGCTGCAATATGCAAAGAGATGCTTTAGGATCATCTTTCCTTGACCCTTGACCAAAACTGCTTTGTCACAAAGGCAATTAAGCAGCATTAGGTCAAAGGAATCCTTGACAAAGCGGTCCCAACTAGAACCTCTATGTATTAAAATTTATCCCAAATAATCAATAAAAATAATCCTCCATTCAAGCTATGCTTCCTTACACCTGTCACGCCAGCAATAGAGGTAGGGAAAGCAGAAGAACCTCTACTTTGAATAAACCACCAGGAAATGTTCAGTTTAAAACTACAGCTAGCAAAACAGTCAGTACTGCCACACAACATCTTTGATTATTTTCAGCTTGAAAGTAAAGAAATCCAGGAGGGAAAAATGGAACTAACCTCTCCCATGCAGCCATAGTAAGGAGATCCCAGCATAAAGGCTGTGCTCCCAGGAGGAAACAAGTCATCCAAAGTTTTGATGTTTGAAAAACGAGAGTCAAAAGCTTTGATATCCTATATAAAAAAGACAAAATTGATTACATTACATTTGTCATTCAGTTCCAGTAGAATCATTTAAAAGTTCATATAAATAGATGTTTATTCTAAAACACTTATGAAGTATTATTTTCAAATACAAAGTAATTCATTGAGAGCAAAGAAGTTACTGCTATATTACAAATGCTTGTACACGATCAGTTGTGCTACCTTGTAGAGCACCACCACAGTACTTCATTCAAAACATCATCAGTTATAAGATGATAAAAAAACACGTTTTTCTACAGATGTCTACTTTGCAATGGGGCCCCAGATTTTGTGACAAAAAACTTGCCTAAGCACCTTATATTTTTATATACTAAATGACATTAATTTAAGATGCTTATTTTTGTTCATTCTTTTATTTAAAAGGTGCATACGTTCTTCCCCCCGCTCAATGGAGTAAGGAACTAAGTGCAAGAAGATACTGAAATTGTGTATTTACCTTGACAACAGTTTGGTAAACAAAAGGGAGAACTTGTTTTGACCACTGCTTCTCCAAATACACTTCACCATTTTGGTTTAGTTGATATCTATTGCCAGTGAGTAACTGAGCATACACAACTATTGATGTTTCATGAATAATTATTCCTTTTCTTCTCTGGTAACTGTGCACAAAATAGAATATTTAGTTTGATTACAATAAACAGAACTTTGCCAAGGTAGTGGAATTAATTTTTTAAATAAAAAGTTACTCCAAAAGTTACTTTTAACAAAAGGATTTTAATGTTTTTTTCCTGTTTTATAAGTAGACACCCAGAACAGCTTCATCAATTGCTTACCCATCATAGTGATAGCTGCGCTATGTAGCTAGTTTTGTTAATTTAAACCATTTTACCTGTACAGTAGGTAAAAGGAAGGGTAAGGAGTAATTAGGGCAGTTAATTCAAATGACGGACAATGAAATGGCAAGCTACAGTAACTCAGGTGTATTCTGTTGGTCACCCACACTCTAGAAATGTGAGCTGTATTCAGATTTCACAATGTGAAGCTACTGAATACTATATACTATATGACTCCATTCTATATACTTCCTACAGATGTGGATTAGATTACTAAAACCAGAAGCGTCTGATATTCATTTACTGAAAATTCTTTTTTTAACAGCATCTGATTTTAAACACCTAATGGCTAACTCCACATACTCTGAAATTTCAACATATGCTTTGTTACTTTTTATTTTTTAATTTTGTTTTTCATTCCAGTGAACTCATTAACCTTTATTATCACACATGCAGCAGCTCTTCTCTGCTACTTAGGACTATGATAAGGCAACAAAACATAGCTAAGCGATAACATGCAATGTTACGCTTTCATCTTCAAAGTTACTTACTGCTCTGAAAGCCCTTGCACTTCTTTTAGCCACATGCTTTGTTCCTTATCTCCAACATATGCCACTTTAGTTGGGGGCACTGCATTTCCCATGTAGAGCTTCTGCGTTCCATGTGGTTCTTCCAAGCAGAACCTTGAGAATATTATGACAGATATGAATTTACCAAATGAGCCAAATGTAGACATAAGCAGCAATGAGCAAAACTTAAAATAGTTAGAAATTATTTTTAAGGACATGGAAAACTTGTATTTTTATCTACCCACCCACAACAGTTCACACAGTGTAATTTTAGATGAAATACTAGTGTGTGTACTGAAAGATTGCATAGAAATGTTTTCTACGTTATTCCATTTGGATTTCTATGTATGCTTCCTCCCCCCAGAGTTCAGAATGAGCTTTCCCAAACTTCTAAATCTAGAGGGAAATACTGAAGGACTAGACTTTTACGCTGATAACCAAAACTCAGAATGATGCTAAACAAAGATTCTTCCATCAAGCAGCCTTGGATACATCTGGACTAAATTGCTGTTAATAAACATTACAACAAAACCAAAACTTTTTTACACAGCCTAATGAACTTGTTCAGAAAGAAATGATAAAGAAGGCAATTAATTAGCTATGAAACATCACTTACTTGGTTTCTCCATCTGACACAGCAACAACTCTGGCTTCTTCAAGGTGTGGCCAGTTAACAAAAACAAGCTTTCCAAGTATCAAACTGGCAACATTCTCCACTGTCTGAAAAAATCCAAAGTTACTATTATTACTCTTTTTTATCAAACTAAAATTATTTAAGAAAAAAAATCTAATTGTTTTTCAATAAAAATCACTAGTTAACTTTTTTTTCTTGCAGAAGAGACTAGTTTTAGCTTACTAATTTTATTTTGACACATATTACACATAATCAGATTAGAAATGATGAAGAGAACCACATTTTATATTTCAGGAAGAGTATCACATTCCAAGTGTGTCTGCTTACAACTAGTATATGTTAGTTATAAGACGGGTCAACTTCCATTTCTAGTAAATGCTTCCTTTTTTGGGGTGTGTGTGTATGGTAGATCATTTAGAACAATTTGCATCTCTGGGACATAATAATCACACTGAAAATCTGAGATTAGTACAATATTTTGAACTACGGATTTTATTACTGTATCTCATGGAAACAAAGTAACAGCACTTATGTCCAGCACTTTCCTAGCATTTGTAATTTTAATCTCATATTATATTCTCTTCATCCAATTAGTTTCAGCTACCTTTTAAACTACTATTTTTGCTTATTTAACTCTTTGCCACCTATCACTCTTCCTATCTCTCTACCATAAACACTTTGTTGTTTTCCTTTTCTCTTTTTTTTTTTTTTTCCCTTTTTAATCAATTTATGTAAGTCTTTGAAACTTTTTTCTTCTGTTTATTTTCCTGGATTTGTCTTTTGCTACCTGGTATTTTTGATTACCAGCTAACGTCCTGGAAAGGATTTTCAAAAAAATATTTTGCTTCTTAATGTCTCTGCGTCAACTCTTTCTTCTAATTTCTCTATCAAGTTAATTTAAGTGGAAGGTATATCTGCTATGTTGATGAAAAGATACTGATAAGAAGTGCCTGTATACTCCACAACACAACACAAGAGGCAGTGATCTGAAGGCCCTTCTTCCTTACCATTATACCATTTCCAACTATTAGTTCTTCATGAGCGAGTCTCACCAAGTCCTTACCTAACAGTATCTGACAACCATCATAGAGAAATGCCAGAAACACTACTAAGATGTCAGACATTTAATAGTCTGAAGGTAGGACAAATTCAAACATTTCAGCAGTTAACTAAAATTCTAGACTGTTCCTTACACAAAGTTAGCACTTTAATACCAATGAATTTT
>CM021773.1:2246640-2261643 GCA_011076525.1 Nettapus auritus | reverse complement strand
TTTTTTTTTTTTTTTTTTTTTTTTTTTTTTTTTTTTTAAAAAACAACAACTCGACTCCAACAGTCAACAAAAGCTTTCGGTGTGAACTAATACAGCTGGTATTTCCAGTGAAATGGAACAGTTGTTTTCAAAAACGTACACTAAGAATACTACTACAAATGGGCTAAACTTTGGGCTGGCAGCTAAGAACTCCAGAGCTCCTACTCCAGCAATTCATTCTATGGCCTTGAACATTCACCTGTATTTCACCTTCCCTTCTATTCACTGAATTTCAAAAACTTATACGTAAAGCTCATTTTGAGATCAAAGCATTACTAGATAAAGTTCAGAAAAAATAATCCGAAGACATTCTTTTAAACTAACTATTCAATTCAATATATTCAACCACTCCTTAATGCTTACTAGATTTTGGAAGTTTTAAAATCTGTTTTGGAATTACTCTAAATGTTTTTCTCTTTTAGTACACTATTGAGAAGATATGAATAACTAGTATTTCAAATTTGACTATTTATCAAATTCAGTCTCTTCATGACAAAGTTTTTCGGTTGATTGTTGGTTGCTTTTTTTGGGGGAGGAGGGTGAGGGGTAGTTTTGTTGTTCATTGGTTGTTTTTCAAGTATTCAGTAAGCTGAATACTTACTTGATCTTTTGAGTTTTCATCAGTTATGATTTCTAGCATCATGTTTTCTCCATGGCTGCTTTGCTGAAACACCTGCACGCCACTTTTTCTAAGATAGAACTGGGTAAGAACAAAATAACACATAAAAATTCCTTGAAATGTTACGTAGTAATTTATGAAACACAATTTAATGTGTCAGAAGACTGAAATCATTTACCTTATGTTTAATGTGCTTTAAAGTAGGAAATCCACAAAAATATAATGCACTCTTGTTGATTTTAGTTATTTGATTGTGGGTAATTTCTACATGCCAAGCATCCAAAGGTATTGTTTTATACCTAAAAAAGAAGTAGCACAACATTTGCTCATACAGAGTGGCTTTTAACTACAGAATCGCTCATTACTCACTCAAACCTTAGGAACACTAATTAACAAAACATTTGACTATCCTGTAAGTTGGTAATTAATTTAAACCACTGGAAATCTATACAAGAGAACTACGAAGGCCATGTTACTGCTGCAAAGATACTACATTAAGAAAAGACAAAACCTAACTTCAAACCAATAATATATTGCAACCTTGCTATTTTAATTCACTGTCTTTGTCAAATTCCAAACTAGCAATGGGTACAAATGGTAATAACATACATCTTTACAACTGTTCATTCTCCACCAAATCAAATCCCACAACAGGCATTCCTCTATTAATGTGTCTCAAGTTTGACTACAATAAAGCTTACGCTTCCATTTCATCTTGAAATCTCAGCCTGTGTTAAATAAAGCTAGCTACTTGTACTGAGAGGAAAATTAACAAAACGCTTGTGTTCAATACTCCACATTGGATCCAAATACTTACCATGGTTTACAAACGGTCTGGAATTATTGGGTTGATAGATCACCACTATCAGATATTTGCACCAATTTTTCATCCTTTGTGTCATACAAAGTTTAAGAATTCTCTATAGTGTTCTTGCTGACTTAGCATTGGTTCATCTGCTTTGCAAAGCAACTCTTGAAGACACAGGACAACGACTCTTACCATGCTGTCCAGAACAAATAGTATCTAATGCAACAGTTTATATTGTCCAGGGTAAGTATCTACATATACAAGCTTTGGCTAAAACGCAAACAGAAGTATTCTAATGACTTTTAGTCTACACTAAAATAGTTATTCCAGAATTACCTGGTATGACACCTTTCAATTGCAGGAAATTTCTCTGGCCAAGGAGACATATACCGGAACTCTGCATCTTTGTCATACCAGTACATTAAGCAGGCACTGTGAGTATTTCTGCGTTTCTCCTCTTCTTTTAGGCACTTATTACATGATTCCATGGCCTGCAGCAGTCGTTTCTAAGTTTAAGAGAAATTAGCATTTGTGAAACTGGCAACAGAAATGAGCACAGGAAAGTCTGCACTAGACAGGTGGATACCTGCGCTTTTCTGGTTAATACATTCACTAAGAGCAGCCTTCCCTTCCTTATATCCCAGGTGCAGGATAAAACTAGGACAGTTAGAGTGTAATAGCTTTGGAGAATAAAGATTACCTTGTTAGGAAACATACTTTGCAAATGTTAGCCACATTTATCTTTTGGATTTAGCATTCAAAGAAATACTAGAAGGATTTTAGAAGATATACTTATTTTTCCTCCAAAATAACTATTGGGAAAGGTTCAAACAATTACAAGTTTTTCAAGAAAAAACTGTTGTCTTTTGTGAAGAGACTAACTCCCATCAACTTTTCACTGTGAACTATGGAAACAATTGAAAGACACGCATCACTACCTGAATATATATCTATTCTGTATTTTAATTTTCATTCACTCTTTGATGTACTTAAATTTAGCCTGATAAGCATACGACAGTAGGACTTGTTATGACCACAACATAAATACATTATATTGTTACCCTACAGGAAACAGGATAGTATTGCTGTCCTTTAACGTTCTATTGCTCAATTTGTACTTAGTCTTCAGCCTGTTACTTGTGCTCAGGTGAACAGATTTTGTGTAAATGAGCTGTTGTTTTATTTTTGTGTGTGTATTTTTGTGACTTTTATTTTACTTAGACACATTGTATTTTTGTACATATTTAGGAGTAGACATTTTTCAAGAAATTATGTATCTGACTACCTGATCAAAAAAACAAAAATAAGCTAAAAATCCCACATTCCTTATTTAAGATATCTACTACTTGAAGCTAATTTTGCTTGTGGTAACTTAATTTAACCTGATCTCCAGGCAGCAAAATAATGTTTTCCCAAGGTCTTATCAGGTATTAATTTAAACTTCCATCTAACTGCACTTCTAAAATTCTTAATTAATCTATAGATAGACTTGTTACAAAGCTCTCAGCAGACATTAAAAGAATTTATAGCAAACATTAAAAGAATTTACCTCATCAATAAAAGGGATTAATACCACAGCTTCCCATTCTTGCTGTTTTCCATTCAGGTCAGTTTTAAAGTCTGGTGGATAATATTCTATAATAGGAGAGTCTTGACTAATCATCAAATGCTATGAAAATACAATAGGAGAATCGAACAATGTAAGAGACAATAGCTATGCACTATTTCTAGGAAGAGAGAGATGAAATCTGGTATTAAAACTAGCTCAAGGCTGTACAGGAGTTAAAGAATTATCATTTAACTGCCCTGGTCAAACTACTTAGCAAGTTCTACATTTTGTTTTATTTACTAACTTGAAAACATATACAAATAGTAAGAAGTAAAAGTATGTAACTTTATATTCAGAGGTAAAATATAACTCAGAGTGCACATAAAATATAAAGAAAAAGAGTTACTTAAAAATAAAACAGACAAAACCAGTAAATGATAGAAAAATGTGACTTAATTCTAATCCCCACCTGGTAACATTTAGGTAATAGATCTTTGCTAGCTGCTGGAAGTACAGCAAGAAGCTGTTCAAATGGCATGAAAGGTTTTCCCAGTTCAAATCTGATTTCGAGTTCACTGATGTTGCGAATATCTGACAGATAAGGTGCATAATGATACGGGTAATACCTGCAGGAAAAAAAAAATCTGGAATTAATTACACTACAGCAGCGTTCACAGATGAGCAATAAACAGAACTGTATTACGTGCTTTCAGCAAACAAGGTGAAAACTGTTCCATCCTTAAACAGTTTCTCATTTGACAATTTTTCTTACCAGCTCCATGACTGAACTCCGTGGTAATAATAATGCAAAATCCATTGTATTGCCTGGACATAACACTCAGCTTGATCAGCCAGGAAGTCACTTAAAATAGAAAAGATAAAAGGTAATTCTTAGCTTTACTAGTATATAAAAACTACTCGGCACCTTGTACATAGGAATGAAGAAAGTGCTCTTAGAGAACCTAGTAAGCACACAGTTTTTTAGGTCCTCTAATACTTCTAACAGAAAACTTGACTTGTAGCTCTTCTAGCATTAGCCAGAAGCATCACCACTACAGCACCATGCCATGTGCTCTCTGCTTTCAGCATGGATGTACGTTCTGTTTTATATTACACATATGCAAAGACCTGTCTTTTGTGCTAAAAAAAAAAAAAAGTATGAAAAAAAGAATCAAACACTTACTCAGAAACTACTTCTACACCCATTTTAGTCATGTAGTAAGTTCTCTTGTATTGCCTAAACTCAGTTTCAAACAGATCATCATCTTCTGGTTCATCTTCCAACACAGCTGAAAGAAGCCATGAAAAAATATGGATTAAGATTCCATAAGCTCTCTACCAAATTAAGGTTTCATGACATTCAGTTTTGATTTAATGCTTGAACTCTGTTCCTCAATTCACAGTTACATATGCTTGTTCCTTCCCTGCACAGAAAGCAACACAGAGCGGTCAAAATATTCACCTGGAGATTTTTATTTTTTTTTTCAGAAGACTGGCAACACATTTTGTAGCCCAATTATATGAGAACTGAGCAGAAATAAGAATCGTTTGAAAATAACTTCAGATTTTTTTTCCACAGATTTAAATTTATAGATTTTTGACAAGAAATTTCAAAGCAGGACGCAAAGGCATTTCTTTTGAATAAGTGGAATGAGTTTAAAAACACAATTAACACAACAACAAAAAAATCCAGAGCTGTATAAAAAACAAACACCACTACAACAACAAATCTGTTCATTTTTCCTGATCTGTGTAACAAATTACCTAGGCATACGGTTACCAAAACCACAATGTTACTGAAGACTTGCTCATTTGTATTTCACCATGGAAATACTGGTCAGGTATGAAGCATTTCAAAAGCCCTGCTCTCTCACCACAAGCCTATCTTCACTTCCATTTCCCAATAGTTGACTACACAACTCTTTCATTTAAAGAAATTTCTGGATTGAAATTCTTACAGAGTTTCCAAATTTATACTCAAATTAACATTTTGTTGTTGTTGTTATATGCAAATGAAAAAATAATTTGCACTTACTTCTAGGGGTCACAACTTCATTTTTTTCTAATGCAGCCAAACACAGAGAATTTTCCTGAGCCTATTAAATTAATATTTGAGATCAGGTAAAAATACAGGCTAATACGCACATACCTCATCCATAACCACATTATCTGCAACTCAAAAGGCTAAAATAAATATGAATAAATATTATTATAATTAGGTATAGAAACACTGTATTTCCTTCCCTTGTAATTGCCTGGGGAAAGGTTTTTTATCCATACACATCAAACAAAGACACAGTCTCAGACAATATCTCAATCATCTTTAGACAAAAATATTTGAATGCTGGTTTATGTCCCAAAACGCAAGTATTTCAAAAACTCTCTAATACAAATATTTTACCCACATCACATATTCTGCTATGGCACAACTACGCAATCAAATTTTCAGCAACCTTAAACAGTTCAAATTACTTTTGAGGGAAATAAGTACAGAACGAATTGCGTTTGAGAGACTCAAAAAACAAAAACAAAAAACAAGTACAGACTTTTTTTCTGTCTACAGCACTCTGAAAGGCTTCAGTAAGTCATTAAGTTGGCCCTCTTTCCCTGTACCTGAGATATCATTGCCATTCAAAGGATCAGTCAAGACAACTAGCCAACACTATACAGCTGCTCCAAACTTCTGTGGCAAATAAGAAAATAACCACAAATAAAGAATTCCTTCTTGAAGGAACAGTTAAAATTTGCTCTTACAAACCACAAACCGCACTAAAGAATGGGATAACAATATACCGTGGCAGGTATAATTTGAAGAAGTTTCCTGCTGCTACTGCTACTCTCCGCTGACGGTATATATTGAAAGATAGCCAAAAAAGCCCAAAAGGGAAGTTTATTCCATTTAATGAATGTACAACTTAAATTGCTATGGCTAGCAAACTACCGATATACAGAAAATATCATTTTTATTTCCAAAATAGTATATGTAGAACACTGACCTTCTGTTTCTTTTGTTTATTGTTTCTGGCTTCTTCTGCTGCAATACCAGCTGCCTCATTGAGGTATTTATTGCCTACTTTACTTTCAAACCATTTCAGGTCTACAAAGACTTCACTGAAGTGTTCACGATCAAACTGCAAAGAAAGATTCATGTTTAGAAATATCAGAGGGATGAAAAACGTAGAGTAAGGTAGCAACAGACTACAAAAAATATTTAGATAACTGACAAACTTCATAATCAGCCCTACAAGTAGCAGGGGTATATATGGTCTGGGTAATGCCCAGACCATACAACATACCCAACGCTTTTACAGTTCTACCTGAGAAGCTGAAGACAGAGCTGAAGCAGGAACAGCAGATGAACTTCCTCCTTTAAAGCCCTTCAAAAGGTTCTGACATTTCCATTTCTAGAGGCTCTATACCTTTTTAAATCTCTAGGATGGATTACTGCAGTGGCACATAATAGGACGGCCTCCTGAATGTCAGTTAGTTAATGAAGAATGTGGATGCCTGCCTCAGACATACCCTCATCGCTCTTTATGAGTAATGTTAGTAACAAAACTTGCAAAAAATGTTGCTTTCCAAGGTCTTTGGACACACCTTACGCCACATAAGCCAAAAAAGTTAAAAGTTCTGACCAGCAAGGAAGCAAAGAATATAATTGCCGGCAACACACTTTGCCCAGTATTGTCATTCATTCATCAATAATTGAGAATTATCATTCTACTGGTGAACCTTCATTTGACCTGAAGTGCTAAAAGACGCTGACTATAAAGCATAAACCCAGTTATTCAAGCTTTCTCCTTTCAAGTTATGGTAAGATCAAACATCTAATTGGACCTCATGATAAAATAGCCCATGGCACCACTTGTAAAACACAAGTTATTAAAGAGTTCATTAAGACAACAGCATTTTTAAGACAAATGCATTTTAGGGCACTACATGGAGTTCATATGTAACAGACTGAACCGTTCTGTGAAGCATAATTATGAAGGTACTTACATCTGACAATCTCGTAAGATACTTCTCAAAGCGTTTTAAATTCAGATGCCCATTTTCATTTATGTAACCTATTGGGAAAACAGAGTATGTTTTTTTAAGTTAACAATTTGAAAATTACAACCTAAATGTCGCATAGACAATAAAGTGCTTTGTTTTTTAAACTACACTCAGATCTAACTACTACTGACAGTGATGTGTTCTACGGCAAGCCTACAGATTTATCATCTCTTAGACATCCCATAAAAAGTAGTATGAGATACCAGAGCTAAGTTCAGCGATATTTTTGTTCTTTCCCATTTTTTACACTGGTTCTGTTTCGTATTACTGAAAAAAGCCTGCAGTGAAGAGCTGTATTTTCAAATATAAAAATACTCATGGAGACAGCTGAAGTCTAAAGAAGAAAAATAAATTGAGCAGATTCAGTAAGGATTATCAACCGCTATTGCACAACTACTAGGACAGTACATAAGTTTAACCCATCCTTTTGCTCTTACTCTGCCCTATAGCTCTCCCTTTGTTCAGACTTTAAAAATCAAACAAAAATCCCCAGAACTCAACTTCTTACCTCCCAGTTCTGGCAAGATAGCCATGTATGTTCTATAAAGTAGCGGCAGCGCATCGTGATTAATGTGTAAATGAGGTAGATGAGGAATAAAATCATTGCCTACAAGGAAACCCATTAAGATCCAATCATCTATTATCCTTTCAATATCATATTCAAATGGAATCTTATCCTAAAAAAAAAAAAAAAAGGACAGCAGCAATAGTTTTATTATCAAGTTTTCACATAGCCTTGCAGGATTTTTTTTCCCTCCAATAGCAGCTCCATTAGAACTTACTTTTACTGGTGAAAATTCATAATCAATATATTCTCTCATCAGTGATAAGTGCAGTAAATGAAATGTGGTTTCCTCTGGTGCACATGCTCTGTAAATTATTCAAAACATCGTCAGTTATATATAAACCCAGTTATAACACGAATATTTAAGAAGCCCAAGTTTACCTAAAAGTAAGTAATCTGAGGATTATAACTTTGCAGGATCAAGTATATAAACATTTGTTTACTTCTATTTTAAGATTAAACTGTTTTGAGTCAACATGTTCCACATTGCATTAAATATCTCTTAGGCAATTTGTTGCCCAAAGAGAGGGACAACCTAACCTTACTTTGCACCAAAACTAATGTACTTCCACGGTATTGTGGGACTAGACTGAATACAGAGTATGCAGATTCACGTCTAAACTGGCAGGGTTGTGTAGTCAGTCATTTGAAATACTTCTTTAAGAAGAGAACACACTCAATGTGAAAACATGTTCCAAATGCATTATCTATTAGCGGCTTCAACACATGGTACTCCTGCACACAGAAAAAGACAAATCTACTATTCATATATGGTTTGAAGTAGAAAACATGTAGTCTTGCCTTTTTTTTCTCCCTTCACTAAAACTACTTGATACCTACTACAGTTAGGCCAAAATTAGTTAATACATACACCAAGAAATGAATGAGCTAAGAAACTTTGATGTATTTTAAATTTGTAGAGGACTACTTCACTTTGTAGATATAACTAGCTGGAACACCTCCAATGGAAGCCAGCCTAAACACCTGTATATTCACACACATACTGAATTTGGGCCAGAATCCCCTGAGAAACGTGTGTTACACACAAACTTAAATGAACAGTGTTAAGCCAAACTCTGAGCTACACTTGGCTGTGCAGAACTTCAGATCCAATTCTGTTTCTTTTAAACCTAATTTTCAAATTGGTATGAAGTAACTTTGGCAAATCCAGGTTGATGATTATTTCACCCGTCATTCTTCATGTCACTGGATTTGAAAATCCTGATAAAACAAAGAATTTCTCTCAGTCAATTAACTGCTGATAGACATTAGTTTGTATCCATTTTTAGCATTTTCAAATTCCCAAGTGAAAATACTCTTTTAAAAAGTGACCATATTGACAGAAGGCAACTCCCGTAACTTCCAGAAGTGACCTCCTGTAATAAGCCATATTATCTAGACATCATAAAAACGCTAAATCTAGAGCAATACTTGAGGAAAAAAATGGTACTAGGAGATCTTGCCTTTTCATTTTTTATGTAACTAATTCATTACATGTTGTCTCACTTATTTGATATTCTTTTATTAAAAACATGGGAAAGGGACCTCTTTCTTTAATTAGAATTAGTTCCTTTAAAACATCACAATGCTACATGCCAACACCAGCAACATAACAAGGCAGACTTCATCAATTTAATTGAAAAGGTGACTGCAGAAGACTATGAAAGAAACACTTATTTCTGATGTTCATCACATCGTCCTTGGCAATAAAAACATGTGTGTATCATTTTTGCTAATGCATAACCCTAAACCATTATATGACTTATTACTGTGTTATCCAAAAGGTATTTCTTGGTCTCCCCCACCTTCGCCTTGACCCACTGAATACATGTTTAAGGTTCATCACAGAAGGAACCTACTCACAGCAATATCTACCAAAAATATTTTTTCTGTTAGTTCAGAATAACTCCATGTCCGTGCACAATGCTGGAACAAAACACTTGATCCTGACTGATGATAATGCACAAGTCAGTTCAAATGAGCAAATCCAAAATAACAGCAACCAATCAGCCACTTCAGAACAGTTTATTTTAATAATTATTCCAGTCACTTACCTCATAGATAATTAGGTTTTAAAAAAGTTTTTAATAAGAATTATGGAAAAAACATCAGTACAGCCTGATCTACCCCATTCAGAATATGAAGCAAGAAGCACAACACACCAAAGACCTAAGGACTTTTTAATTAGCTGCCCTGACAACGTACATTTTCCCATGCAAACAAATTAAATCACAATTTAACAAGTTCATTTCTCTAAATTCACATATACTCTAACAAATAAACTGAGACTCGATTAATTTACTATGCAATCAACAAATACTGTTTTAGTTACGCAGTACCTTTTAGATTTCATTTCATCTTATATAAATTAAGAGTAAAGTTAAAATCAGTTCACCTTTGCGATTTTTTACCACCAAATCTGACTTCTTCTCTTAAGAGCGCAAAGTGTGCCTCATGACTTGTTAATCCCAGCATAATCTAGTACAAAGAGATATTAGAAAGGTCTTATTTCATTTTTTAAAACTTTTACACAAGATTTGAGCAATATAAATAAATGTTGCTGTTCTGTTTCATTACAAATTCAAAACTTTGTAGGAATACAAAGTTACATGCTTGCTGAATAACATCTTGGAACACTGCGCTTACCAACCACAGACATGCATACTTTGAAAACTTCTGTTGCTTATTATTTTAATTTCACATACCAAATCAGCATCTAAGCCGTAGAGACAGTGTCTTGTGTTTGGATTATGATGGGGCTTTGCTTTTTCTGATCTGATGAACTCCATAATTTTATGCTCTCCTTCCCCTGGAGTCTGCATGGATAAAATAAATAAATAAGTAAATACATGAATACATTTATTTCAAATAAATTGTTACTTTGAAGAAAAATAATAAATGCAGTGACCTCATGGCCTGATAAGTAGACTGTTACTCCCTGCCAGGATTTGTCTGTAGAAATCTTCATATTGACGAAATATTTCAGATGTTCATGCAATCTAGCCATGAATTCAGTTCCTGAAAACAGAAACCCGAGTTAAACACAAAGCTTGTAATTAATCAATAAAAATTGCATTTACATATATCAAGTATTTATAATAACAGATACAAGTTCTGTAATAGAAAAAAGGGTACAATTGTTTTTTAAAGAGGTTTCATTTTTTTTCCATCCCAACATAAAAAACCCCTAGAACAAGACAGTAAATCAACCGTATTAAAAGTTATTCAAACTTCCTGTAATTTCAAAAGGAACTTATAGATAGGAAAATATTACCAAGCTATAGGGTTTAAAAAAATTAATCAATTTTAATGTTAAATTTAAACATTAATTTAAATAATTAACAAATGATCTTACCTGGTGTAATACAGTTGGAGTCAAATCTGGCTTCAGTAGGTAGAGTCTCTCCCTTTTCTAACGCCTTCTTTATTTTGTCCTCTGCCTCTTTTGCTGATCTAAAAGAAAACAGGGGTGCGAATAAGGGGTAGAGAAGGAATTACCATAACATCTTTCTGACAAAATATGTATTCGTTGATTTTTAAAGAATGTTAAAAAAAAGAGGGAGAGACGCTTAACTCCTTAACAGAGCTTGAACTTGCTTCTGGCAGAACTACAAGACTTACAAATAGCTTTTTTACCCAGTAATGATAATAATCCGTCATTACTCAGATAAAATTAACATTTAGACTACCAAGAAGATAACTGAATAACTTATCCTAAGGAAAGTAAATTAACATTGAAACAAAGGTAATTCTTGGGATCTAAACATCTGAAAATGCTATTCCAGAACAGCAATGAGCAAAGCAGCAAGTCTGGAGTACCACGGGGGGGAGGGAAGTGTGAACTAACAACTTATTGCCACTGATGGAGAAACAAACAAAATCACCCCAATATTCTTGCTCAAGGATTCTATATGCACTTCTAAAACAGAAAATGAGAAAACAATGCCTTGAAATGGTTTCATAGATTCTTCTCCCATACAATTTACAGACTTTACTTGTTCTCTCAATTCTGCTCCCCCCCATTTTTTTTTTTAACTCTAGATTTCTTAATCTCTTCCTCCTCCCATCTTCTTTTTTCCTTAAAAACAAACAAACAACAAAATACCCTCCCTGGCTTGATAGTACTCTCCCTTGTCCCTTTCCTCCCCATGTGTCTGTCTCATTTCACTCAGTATCCCTGTACTTCTTTCCTCGTGTCAACCTCCAAACAACTTTCACATGTCCCGAAACATTAAATATTAATTTGTTAACACTGTAAAATTTACTTGCAGCTGTACATTTCAGCTAGCTTGATAGCAAGTATCAGCAGAAGCCAGAGTTTTATTAGCTCCCCAACTTCTCCTCTATGACTGGCAAAGAACAACCCATTATTGTTACCAAAAGGCCTCTCTAGAAATGGCACCGACAAAGAGCAAAGACTCTCCTAAGTTATCAGCCAGCTGCAGACATCCTCGTGAACTCCAGTGAGGATTTATTCCACTGAAAATTTCCTATTAAAAAAAGTCTCCAGTCTTCCCCACCCAAGCTTTGCACACAGAGGAAAATCTGAGTAACGAGCACACTTTCCTTTTAGGAATGCTGATCGTACATATTAACATTTTACAAGCACTTCACTTAACTAAAAATTAAAGCCACCGTCAAAGTCGGCATGACTGCTCAAAATGTATTTTATTTTTTCATGGCATACGTTTAAGTAAGTATGTTTAGGTAAATGTTTATTATCCTGAAGAGGGAGGAAGAACAAATATTCTCACCTAAAACGTCTGCCACGCTGCTGATTCATTTTTGCTCTCGGAGCTACACCATCGACTGCCATGAAGAAAACCTTCCTTGGCTTAATAATGCGAAACAGTACTTCCAAATAGTGAAAAATATCAGCAAAAATCTTGTCTTCTGAGATTCTGAAGTGAACATCATCATCATTTGGATGTGAACACTGATGTATAATGCCATTCATGTCCAGGTATAAGTTGTCAAATTCTGGAATCTAAGCAAGCCGTAGTTAGTACCCAGTTGGGACCAGCCGAAGGAACGCAGTCGCTGCGCAATGCGTGCCTGAGAATAAGAAACTCTGGAAACGAACTGAGGTGGCAAGGCTTTCCCAGAACCCACGTACACCAGCGTGCTAAGAGTATCTCGTCTGGTGACAGGCTTCTCTGCGCTTTCATTCCATTATTAGGATTTTCCCGGTGAACAGATTCATATCCCATCCTGAACATTTTTGGCCCAGCAAAGGGAGCACAGTTCTAGAGATAGCTATGTTCTACATTGTATGAGGAGAAAAAACAAGTCATTCGACTTTGCATAGCTGCGCTACAAAAACAATAAAAGCTACAAAACTGAGAATGCAGTTTCCAGTATTACTTCAACAGCAAAATCAGCCTTAGGGCTCTCTTAGTCGACCAGTTCCTACCGTGACCACTCCGTGCTGCCTACTGAGCTACGATAATCGCTGTCTGTGAGTCTAGAGAACAGTAATTATCACCAAAAGCAGTAGTTATCAACAGTATCATCAACTTCTTTGTCACCAGTTCCAAACTCCTGGTTTCCTGTTTGCCCAAGTCTCAGTTCTAGGGAGTTCTGCCCTGGCTTCATCTCACAGCCTTCTTTGGAACTTCACAAGCAACATTTAGAGCACAAACAACGTAGGGCACAAAGGGGCCGTTATCTGTCTTTTTGTTGCCAAAAAGAACCAAACAAGCACAGGAACAGTTTGCAATAAACAAACTGACTCTTTAATCCACCAGTATGGCTGCTCATAACAATTCTCCTATCATTACAACTGGAAAAAGTTACTGCTAACTTTCTGAGGTAATCTGTTGTACTGCTGCTGACGTAACTTCACCTAAGTTTGAAAGGCAAATAAATCATTGGGCTTGTATTTATCATCCAGTTTGTGTCAGAACTTGGGAAGGAAGAAGAGATGGACCAAGGGGCAGGACTGGAAGGACCTCCAGCCACCAGCAATAACCACTCTTCTGTTGTGCTCAGTGATCCTTGGTACAGTTAAACTCAGCAGCCACACCGCTCTCAGCTTGCTCAAAACTCAACTCATCAACAAAGACACCACCCTGGAACAGGAACTGAGCGGGGCATTACACAGGCATCATAAAGAGAGAAAAACCAAAGCACGATGTTGTGCTTTGTATGGAAGCAACGTATATATATACATATATATATACACACATGTATATACGAAAAACAGATGATCTAAGAAGCACAGACATAATACGATTTTAAAATAATTATGTGTTTTACACAGAAACTGCCTTCTATTATTCTGCGTAGTTTTTCTGTAATAGCAAACAGGTCCAAAAAAAAAAAAATGATGTAGCTTAGACAGGTGGCCTGCACTGGGAACAATTCTTATCAATGCAGACACATGAGGCTGACACCAGAGCTCAGTCAACACTCCTGCTTAGGAGTGGTAATACACAGGACACCAGATACATGTTAGCAAAAATTACCATCTGATTGTGTTTGGCCAGAGCAGGAGCTAGCTGAAAGCAAACTTTCAGAGCACTGAAGCACCCGAGGCAGCAGTTATCTGCCCGAATGGCTGCGGACAGCCACGTCCTGGTATCTCAGAACACCAAAATACACAGCTGGGGAAACAGGAGAGGACAGGCCTCACTGTCTTTTACACAAAATATATCAGCCAACGCATTTGAAACAGTTTGAAAGCCTAACCTAGATGATAGTATGTGTCAGGTTATACATTTGAGAGGTCTGGTGAAGATGAGGAAGAACGCAGATACATGTTGCTATCCGAGTTTCATGTCACAAACAGCCCGGGCATTTTTTCCTCTCTTATAAGCCGTAAGTAACCCTCACAAGCAAGTTACATCATCCAGTCTCCAGAAAGCCTAGCTACAGAGTGACAGCACTGGCACACTCAAGGCTGAGTTGCGCTTTCGTTTCCTAACAGCCCTGACAGGCTTTCGGGACGCGGGAGCGGTGCCACCCCAGGACATGCCCCTGGTTCGGCACCCGCAGACTCCTCAGCCGCCGCAGCTCCCCGGTTTACACGCGTTTTCAGTCAGCAGCCCCGGCTTTCACCGGCAGCTCTAAGGCTAAGGCAGTACGGCCGCCGTGCCACAACGCCGGGGGTCGTGAGGCAGCGTAACCGAACCCAGCCCCCGGGCGAGGAGGACGGGGCAAGCGGCCGGCTGCGGACCGCTGGGGCCGGCACCGCCGCCGGCTCGGTCCGAGGCCGCGCCGCTCCCGGGTCCCACCCGCCCGGGGGGCTCCCAACGCCCTCCGCCCCCCTCCGCTCGGCCCGGCCCCCCGCCCCGGCTCCCCGCGCCCCAGCGGAGCACACGGCGGCCCGGGGCCCTGCCGGCGGCCCGGCACCCTCGGGTGCCGCC
>CM021773.1:2163382-2246240 GCA_011076525.1 Nettapus auritus | reverse complement strand
CAAGACACCCCCGGGCGAGCGCCGCGCCCGCCTCGCCGCCCGGCCCCGGCGCGCCCCCCGCCTCACCTGGTGCTCCTTCAGCACCTGGCTGAGGCACGGGTACCGCTCCGAGACCCAGCGGTAGAACTTGGGGACGCCCATGGCCCCCCCGCCCCGCGCCCCAACGCGCCCCGGCCCCGGCCCCGCTCCGCTTCCTTCCGGCGCGCCGCGCTGACAGCCCGCCCGCCCGCGCCATAGAGCGCCGCGCAGAGCGCCCCGCGCCGACCATAGAGTGCGCCGGGCAGAGCGGCCGCGCGTGACGTCACGGTGAGGGCGGGAGGCGGGCGGGGACGGCCCCCCTTGAGGAGCGGCCGGGGTCCCTCAGCGCCCCCTCCTGCTCCCGACGCGGATCGAGGCTCGGGGGCTGAGCTGGGAAGGCAGCCACCGGGCTTCCACAGCTCCTGCGGGGAAAGTGGTTGGCTTCCTGAGGCCGTAACAGGGCTAGAACGGGACCTAGAATCATAGAATACCCCGAGTTGGAAGGGACCCATAGGATCATCAAGTCCAACTCCTCGCACCGCACAGGTCTACCCAAAAGTTTAGACCGAGTGACTAAGTGCACAGTCCTGGCACGGGTGGTTATGGAGAACAGGTCACCTGCCTCTCCACTCCCCCTTGCAAGGAAGTTGTAGATGGCGATGAGGTCTCCCCTCAGCCTCCTCTTCTCCAGACCTGTTAGATCTCCATAGAAACAAACCAACCTAGCATAAAAAACATAATTCAAATGTATTTTCCAAACTATCTGGAGTTCAGCTGAAATAAAAATGACCCCTAGAGACTAGGAGCGCAGCATCACTGTGACCAAAAGGAACAATGCTGGTCTCATTTTTCTTATTGTTCCCCTTCCATCCCTACCCTGTGGAGGCACAGAGAATCAAGCAATACTGTACAGGAGTAGCATATGCCTTCTGACCATATGTACCTAGTATAACTCTTGTCCATAAAGAAAATGCTAAAATGCTTTTTCTGAAGTGGAATCTGAGAAAAAAAAAAATCACTTGTTATAGCTGCACTTTTCCAAGGGGAATGTGCAGAGCAAAAAGCTCTTGTCCAGAACTCTCAGGAGCCTGCATGTGCTTTGCAACCACAGCTCCTGTATCCTGCCTGCTGCACTAGTGTCACAGCCATGCCACCAGCATCTTCCAACTCACCTCGTACTCCCATTTCCTACAGGGGAGCTTGTTAGCACAGTAGGCAAGGGCTAGCAAGAAACAATCTCAGAATACAGTAACACTTCATGAGTTTATTCATGATAGGTCTTGAGATCCTAAATATCCCCCCTCCCTCCCAAAGACAGTGGGCCACTTTTCAGACATTAAGGCCACGTGGAAGAAAGTCAAAAGGAAACCGAAAATCAAGTTGTATTGCTGAATAGAAATAGACTTCTGAACTCCGAGTAGAAAAAAGTGAAAGCATCCCTTTACATCATATCAGTATAAAATGTAATGCCAGATTTTCTAGTCTACAAATGAACTAACGAGGAAATCTTTATAAAAATATACAGTATTTTAAAATTAGCACGTATCTTTTCAACACTGAAAATATATTCAGAGTACAAAGAACCTAAGAAACTTGCAGACTTGTATAGTCCATTTAGTTGCTGGTATGTACTACATTGTGTATGTACAAAAAACATGAAGTGTAACATCTGACACATCTGCAAGCACATTCACAACATACTTGCAAGCCTGTTGTGTATTTTATGTAGATTTCAGATTGATCAGAAGGCTGCGCCACTGCTTACAATCAGAAAACAAAAAGTAACCAGTTATCACTGAGTAATACTTTCTGAAGAATATTACAGCTTCATAAACTGTGATGGCATCTTTCCCAAGAGAACAAATTTCACATATATGGAGCCCAGCCCATATACATTTGGCAGAGCAGATTGTCATCACTTGCTTCTTGAATAAGGTAATGAACATGCCCTTCAATAGATAAGGGTAATCCTTTTATTCTGTTTCTTGTCTTAATAACACCCTGTAGCCGTTGTTCTATATCAAGGACATGGGTTTTGGCCTAGAAACAAAGAACAGGAAAAAATAACTGAATAGTGTTATTTTCCATGGACTTCCACATCTTAAAATAAAACGTCATTATTAGGATGTGTTTAAAATCTGTGTGTTAATTTAATACAAAACTCAAATGTCTACACCAGTTAAAGGATAATTACTGTTTTAAAATCATTCTCTAAAATAGATAGATTATTGGTCAAGTTACAGCTACTGTCCTAAATTTTACAAATAAAGTTTGCCAGAGAAAATTCAAAAAGCTATACAAAAGTATTTGAAAATGTTAGTATGTTTTATTTCATACAATTCCTTTCAAATAAATGCAAATTCCCTTTTTTTAAAAAAAGCCTTTTTTATTTTTATATTTTAAAATTCTGGATAAAATTAAGGACACCTAGACTTTAGGCCAAAATTAAGAGCAACTGAAACTGAAGTCTCCCAACAGGTTGTGTTGAACAACTCAGACTGTTTTGAGGCCCACTTAGAGTAGCTAGTTCATATCATCAATTATACTCAAATCTTCTTTTAAAGCTCAAGTGTAATGTTGCCATCTATCCAGAAAAACAGTTAACATACCTAACTATGTGAGTGGTCCTGTAACTAAATGAAAGGCTCTGTAGAAACAGCTTTGTTGGTAATTATTTGAAGACAAGAAGATTTTATGTGCTCAAGTGAAGCTCAGGAATACAGCTTCAGTACAGTATTTTGTTTTTATCTTAGTTGCACTGTTTGTCAGTGTTTCATATGTTTTATCTGCTACTACGCTTTCAGTCTTTTAAAATATTCCATTTAAAACCAAAAAAATCAGACAAATCAGAGATCTTACAGAAGGGAAACAGAATAAATACTACAGCTTGTGCAAGCTACAGTTTGGATAAGCAATACTGTATTTAGCAGCAACTATGAAAGAAATAGTAAATATTAATATTTTCCAAGTACTCCTTGACATACAACAAGGCACTTACTTATTCAGTAATAAATGTCCACTCATGAAAAGCACCAAGTATGCCTGGAAAGGACATCTGGAGTCCTTTCCAAGTGTTACCATTACTGTTACTGTGGACAACTGTGCAACAGTTTTACAGAAAGGAAAAGCAAGAGCCTTTCCTATTCTGTTTCCTGTTGATGTCATCCAAGATTTGGTAATACTAATGACAAAATTATGGATTCTATTTTGCTTGATTCTTTAGCAGATAAATGATATTTCATATCAATAAAAATAATATCTATCCTTAAAAAAAGATATAAAGAGACTAGCATTGAGATAATCCAGAGGAAACAACCAGAGTAATTTTCAAATCAAGGAAACAGAAAATAAGAAAATTAAGATTTCAGTTAGAACATACGCAACTTGGACCATAATGGACGTGTGACATTTGAATACCTTCAGCTACGCTTGTTTTGAACTAACCTTTTCATTGACAACTTCTCCAGTTTCGTTCACCTGGGCTTTTGTGTTCCCTTTAACAGGCTTACTCCACTCCACAAGAGGATCATGGAGAAAAGTCTTTAAGACACTAAATAAATGCATTAAAAAAAAACAAAAAAACAAAACGATAAGACACACGTTTCCTATTGATTTTGACCAACACATATAGTTATCAAAACAAGATTTTTTACACCTGCAAAACCAAAATATTGCTCTTTGCCTTTTAACTTCCATATTCTGAAATGAGGGGACAAAAAAGCTTTAACATGAAAAGCAGGCATCTTTTTCCCTTCCATCTCTCTCCATGTCACTGCTATTAGTAATTTCATAAAGACTAATGTTGTAAGTGACTTTGAAACAAAATAGTTTGTTATGTATTTTATTAAATGATTTGTATTATTCTACACCAAGTTCTGTAACTAGAATACTAAATAGGCAAGATATTCCTAAGACAGTTAAAAATGCTTTCATTATCTAGTCTTTGTAGATCTTTAACTACTCTTCCGTTTGAACTTTTTATTTAAAGATGTGTGTCTTAGATCTTTTCTCCCCCCTTAAGACTTAAAAATCTCTGAGGCTGAGCAATCTATTCACTGTTTTTGGCTTAGGAGAAAGCTATCAGGTATATGGTAATATATTAAGACCTGCATCAAAAACCTTCAACTTGTCATTTTATGCAATTATTTGAATCATTCAAGCTTTCCTATGCAGTTTTGTTTTCTTGTGAAATTAATCAGACCAAAACAATTCTGCTGTGGACCTAAGTTCTTTCTGGAGTTCAGAGTACCAGCTGAAGTTACTGTGGTTCACAGCCACTCGTTAGTTGCAAATTAACTGCCTTTCCCAACATTTCTATGAAGATAATTGCCCATTTACTTTTGATGAAATATTTTGTTAGCCACTATCACTTGCAACCGTTGCTGATGTAGTCCTAAATGACTGCCTGAAATGAATTGGAAAGGACTGACCCTCTGTCAGCTGAAACATGGAAACAGTAAACACGATCTTCACTGCTGATCAAAGCAGTTGTGACAATTCACGTGGGGACTTGTAAGCTCCATTTTTGCTGTTCCATCAGGTATCGGAAAAGATCTGTGATCATACTCTAAAATTTATTCCCACTCTACACTTGAAAAACATTGCATGATCTCTAAATAATGAATGCAGAAAAGTGGTTTGAAGTTATTAGACAAGATTGGTACCTAAGCCAAATATAGGAACATTGATCACTTTGAGTATCTCCTGGGACCTGAAAAATCCAGGACGAGAATACATTTAAGAAGAACCAAAACTACATGAGAAATGAAAAAAGGCAACTTTAGGAACGTGTACTTATTTTTACAAGATAAGCATTACCTAGCTGTAGTAGTAACAAAGCACTGAGTCTGAAGTTAGAGCTTAACAGTTATGTTAGTTTATACTGAATTGCATGTCATAGTAAGACTGAGCGGCACGACAGCCATATGCTGCAACTAGCAGTTACTGTTTTAGATGTTTAGACTACAGAGAGCTTTTCTAGAGTTTATGGCAAAAACAGTTGCCGTACCTCATTAGAGGCTCCCTTTGATCGCGCATAAGCCTCATTGTGACTTCACAAGCTCTTCGGAAGAGACCTTCTGTTCCCATTGGACCCATTCCATTAACCATGTTATGAGTGAGACGAAAAGGAACAATCTCGGGAACTTCAAAAGTTTCTCCCTTTACATTGGTTAAAAAAAAAAAAAAGGTTATGCCATACGCATTGTAAAGAGTAGTAAGATAAAGGTAACATTTGTTTGTTCTAAGGTTTTTTTCCCTGTCATTGCCTGTGGCAGATTCCTAGGTGAGAAGACACGTTTGGTCAGATCACAGCCCCCCTTCTTATCTGTTAAATGCAAATCACCATGAATAAAGGATAACCATGTCCAAATCATTTTTTTCCTCCCTTAATACATTGACATATGTTCTAAACATATAATACAGATCTGTAGTCTGATGCAAAATGCTACCTTTTATAATTTACAGGTTTGCTTAAAACTATTTCCTTTTCTTTTTCCTTTTAATTAAGGGCTACGTAGGACAACTTACTCTTACTGAAAAAGAAGCAGGAGCAATTACTATCTCTGCCTCACTTATCTGTATTAAAAATGGCAGATGTGCCATACTAAAGCATATTTTGGCAGAAATACCAAAATTCCATAACCCACTCAGGCCACAATTTTCTTGTTTATTTTTACAGAACCATAGGAATTTTTTGTGCCGAGTGTTAGAAACGCAAAAGCTTCACAGCAATAAAACTCTGCATGTTATAACTACAGCTTTGCTTAAGAAGTGGCAGTGGAGAGAGGAGAGTCACAAGAACACTAAAATTTGGGCTACTTCAGTGTATCCATAAGCTCATCTGATAGTGGCATAATCAAAAAGCTGGCTTTCGTTAGTGCAGTACACAAAACAATCACATATTCTTTACATGTCCCATACTTTTTGTTGGGTATAAATAAGAAAAAGTGAGAGAAAGAACACAACAGATATGTTAAATCAAAACGAGATAGTAGGAATTTATAACTTACATGCATGCAAAATAAAAACCAAGTTCAGCAAGGGGGCATTTCTCACCTTATTGAAAAGGCAGTTGAAATCCACATGCACGCATTCACCAGTCAAGGAATCAAAGAGGATGTTTTCACCATGACGGTCTCCTAGACCAAGTATGTAACCTACCATTGACATGACTGCAACAGAACGACAATAGGCTGACCTACTATTGTACCTGTGGGAGTAAGAATCAGATATCTAAGTCTAAATCACCTCCTTATCTGTCTTTATTTAACAGTATCGTTGATTCAACAGTATGTTTATCTTTATCCAACAGTGTGTTTAGAGAAATAGATAAAGTAGATGATCTTGAGCTGGCCCAATCTCAGTCACTCACCATGAAGTAGGATCAGGGAATGTCCTAAGAAACCATTCGTGAAAGACAGGAGGATGCCGGGGCAGGAGGACTTCTTTGAACATTTTTAGCTTTTCAGACAAAGGCGCTGACTTTGGAAGCATATGCTGACGTAGTTCCTTTCCAGTCATATAGATACCTGTAAGAGACTTCCTCAATTAGGCTAAGTAAATCCCCAAATGTAAAGCCTCATATGTACTATTACAATATGGTATTTTACATAAGATAAACATCTCCATAACACTGAATTAAATGAATAAATGGAAAATAACCCATAGAACATGCTGTTGTCAGGGTGCTGGTAATAAGAAAACCTCATGTTAACTGAAACAGCAGACCAAGTACATCAACCCCTCGCTCAAACAGAACAGAAATGAAAAACAAATGATCAAATCTAAAGTCCACAGCCTTTTCTATTATTCAGTGCTGCACATTTTTTTTCTTCTTGAATGACGTGAACCATTTCAGCAGCAGTACCAGCAGCATGGGAATGTATTAAGATGATTATGTTATCAGTTCTCTCATTAGCAAGTTGTTTACTGCAAGCAACAATTCTCTTCCATTTAAGAGTGAAGGTATACCACACACATGAATTATCCTATATTGCAGGTAATTACAGATACATGATTGAATCTTCCTAGAATTTAGTCTGCTTCCTTGCCGTTTGTATAATCTACTAATAAAGTTACAAATCCTTTAAAAATAAACAAAACACAACACCTCAGAATCACAGAACGGTTTAGGTTGGAAGGGACCTCTGGAGGTCATCCTGTCCAACCCTCATGCTCAAGCAAGGCCACCTACAGCAGGTTACCCAGAACCATGTCCAGGCTTTAACATCCTTCTCTTTCTCTGTTCTCCCATATATATAGTATATATATATATATTACCTTTCTCCTTATAAAGTTTTATCAGAATATTTCTTAAGCCAGCGGTATTGTTCACCCATTCAATTATGCCACATTCATCATTTAATGGAATAACTGCATAGGTTCGAATATGGAGTTCTCGCCTACGTGACTCTGCATCTTTTCTTAAGCACTGTTGACAAAAAAAAAAGTAGACATCAGAATAAAAGATAATACAGGATGAAAATGTATCAATAACAAATGATTCTATTCATATTTACTTTCTAATCACATGATTTAGAATTTAAAATTCTGAGCTTCGCTGTCTGCAGCAGATTAAATACAAGTAAAATGCTCATCTGTATTCCATAGTAACTTAATGTGAGAATTTTAGGAATATTAGCAAACTCCGAACAGGAAATGTGAAACTCAACAGCAGGAAATCATTTACTGACGACAGATTTCCTGCATATTACTGCTGGAGGAAGCAATGATTTTGGTAAATGTTATACTTGTTCTATTCTTTTCAAAAGTCTGTAAAGAGTTACGCATTATCAATTGCTATTGATTTCAGATGAAATAAAATATTTTATGACAGTTTACATTTTCCTCCAGTAATATTTAACTCAAGATTAGCTGCTACGTTCCCCTTCCTACCCCCTCTCTTTTTTTTCCTTCTTTATTATTAGATAGTTCAGCACTATATTTTGGTCAGTAAGTACAACGTATCTGATTGTCTAACCTTATTAATAAGGGAATTGAATTCCATGAGCCGACAGTCTTTTCTTAGATCGTCTTTCGGTTTACACATCATAATGTAAGATTTCCCATCTGAACCTTTTAAGCTGATCTTTTTTGGCTTTTGAAGTGAAGCAAGAATTTCCACCTAAGGACAAAAAAATGGTTTATTAACACCTGTATCAGATGACACAAAATAAAACATCCACCTTTAACTGACCAATTTAAGCAGTCACGTTAGCACTTCCACGGTGCTACAGGATGTTAGTCTCAGGCCAAAACATGATCTAAGTACCAGGAGGCTGTATCCTTTTCAGTTGTTATGACAGAAGCAACTCATTTTCCATGAACGTAGTTAGAAAGTCTACTCTTTCCTCAATTTCTAGGGAACAAAGATGATCAACTGCAGCTACATTTAGTTAACATGAAATTTAAATTAGGTGCCAATTAGAGATGCTTACCGTATCATCAAAGCCTGCAATGTAGGCCCAGCATCCAGGAAAAGGATCATGGTTAGCATGTGAACCAGGAATTGAAGGAAGAGTTGGTATCATAACAGATTGTAAAGGAATGAGAATTTGACTAAACGTGTGCTCTTCTACCAGTCTCTTAAGCGTTTTGAAATGAATATTCATGCTTAATGTTGAGCTGTTTCCGTCAACCTTAAAAAAAAGTTGTTGAAAAATTAGAAACAGACACAGAATATTGCTATTACTGATCTTTATGAACTAATATTTTTTGATTATCAGAAAAATGAGAAATTACGTATGACATGGGTGTGGTCTAAACAAAAGATATATGAGCTTTATGGCACACTTTTTTCACTCTGAATATAAATACATGATAATTAGTTTGTTTAATTATTCTATTCACTCTATTGTGAAGATTGTACGTTCATGACCAATCTATTTTTATAGTAAAACTCTGTAAAAGTTACTGGACAGAATCACACTAACTATATACATATTGATTACATTTTCATTGATTATTGATAAACATATCCATAAAAGGATAAAATAATCGTAAGCCCGCACAGTATGAAATGTATTATTATGTACTTGGAACATGTTCATTTATGACTATTTTCTACTTGTAAAATATTTTTATTAGGAAACAAGTGACTACAATTTAACAGAAACTACACTAGTGTGATGAACTGGTTAACGCGAGCTATCAGAAGAAGCTTTTATGAAACATCTGCAAATAAAGCTGTTTACATGTATTGATTTATTTTTGTAAGTACCGGTTTGTTGCATAGTTCTAACAGTTTATCTGTAAGGCGTGTTGCATCTCCAATAAATTTTCCCAATGACTCCTTCATGTTGATTGCTTTGTTTAGAATTTCCTTGCATCTATTGACACGCATAGGGTATGAGGACTGAAAAAAGAGCAAAGTTAAAATTTATGAAACAGTCAAGTGATTAAAGATTACTAAAAGGACAGAAATACCACTAACTACACTATTTACTTCATGCACTGCTTGCAATATTTAATACTGGTAGAAAAAAGTTCTCCAACTGAAATTTCATGCTTAAACTTACAAGTGCTCAAATGTGCTCTGTGTGTGTTTGTGCACGTGTGGGTGTGCGTCCATGTTCCTTTCTAAAACCATTCTGTGGAGATCCACAGCATAAAGGCTAATATTCAAGAATATAGCAATGTATTCTGAAAATTATTTCAACAGCCTGAAAAATAGAACATACCATGCCTTCTAAATTGCTTTGAAATGATCCTATTACCAGGTAGTTTTAGCAATAAGCTATATATTTAGTTAATTTTAGTCAAGGTAGAGGATTTAATATTTGATTATAAAACTAGACATATTATTACAATTTTAAAACAACCAAATCTGTTGACTCTAACTACCTAGTTTATCAGCCTTTTTTTTTTTTTTTTTTTTTTTAAAATCATTTAACTTTCCTTCCCAAATCTATTGTACAATTCAGGATGTATGTTAGCATTCTTATTGATTCCATATTTTTCTGTAATTACATGAACTTCTGGCTACAATAAAACCTTCAGCTGTGACAGCATGATACCCCATTCCATAGTGCTTTACTGCAGCAATTAAAACACTCAATTTGTTCTTATAAAGTAAGATCGGTTACATTCACGTTTCGCTCTCACGAGAACAGTTTTACAAACTTAATAAAGGCACAGCTATACATATCAGAGTACCTTAGACACAGCAGTCATCATCCACATGGCTTGTTGTGGGTAGGCTAAAAACACCTTAGCAACAATCACCATCAGAACAGCAAAGACTTCATCATGAGAGTGGCAGATTCGGGATATTAGCTGAGAAAAAGCTGTCAGAAACTGATAAGGTGCCAGGTGATTTGTGTGCTCTGTAATCACCTTATTTATTTTTGCCAAATCATTTTTCATTTGAACACGCTCCGAACGACTCACTGAAAAAACACAAGACAACAACATTATGTCACTTTTTTTCACCTGAACTGTAAAGTCATTTACATCAAGCCTACAGAAACATGTTTCGTTACTAATTTTCATTAGCCAAAAAAGCACAAAGGAAGAAGCATGAGAAAACCCTACTGTAAAGTTCTTTTCAACAGACTGGACAGTAACTTAAATACATATGCTGTTTCACTAAACAGCATTACAGGAGAGGTGGCTGGAAATAAAATAAATAAACACAGACAACAAGAACATGAAAAAGACAATATAGTAAAAGCTCTCCACACACCTTTAAAGTAAAAACAAAACCACATCTCAAAAGAATACAAAATGTTCAAATAAGGGCATAAAACCTATTTTTTATATTCATCTTTGAAATATTTGTAAACAAGTCTGTGTAGAGAAGAATATTTTAAACAACAGAAGCAAGACTTGGGCATAACAAAAGCAAGCATGTGCTTGCTCATCAGTAATTACTGTTAAAAATATTCCATTTTGAAACTGCGGTAAAAAGATATATACCCAATTAAACACCACACAGAATAACTGATACTTTGGGTTGGGATATCACCACGGATTTCACTTGTTGTCCTGTGAGCAAGTAATTACAGTTGGTATTATAGACATTCACTATTCGTCTAAAGTGATGCCATGGCATGCTGTTGAATAACAACAAAAAACAACAATACAAAAAGTCACCAAACAAGAAACGCACTCCATGTATTTCCCCAGGGAGGAGAGAAAAAAAAAAAAAAAAAAAAAAAGATTCCTGTTTTCTTTAGTGGAGAGAAAATGAAGACAGCCTTTAAAAGGAATGAGAGCACCTGCTCCCATCTTCACCCTTGCACCTGAGGATCAAGGACAAATATCATCAGAGAAAAATGCATCTGATGTGACTGCAACCACACTGAGCTGCCTACGTGTACAGAACCAGGGTAAGATCAAGGAGCCACACCTGTCTGGCTGCTTCGCTCCACACCTGCAGGAAATGTTTGCAATTTTCATTTGGTCAAAAATCTGCAAACAAAATGCATCCGTGGTAGTAGTTTCACATACCTGGACGTTACTCACAGAAATCTTTTCTTCCCCGTTTTAACTTGGGTAGAATACCTTCAACAATTGGAACCGAGGCAAATTGGGGAAAAAAGCCCTAAAGCCTAATCCTTTATTGTAGCAAGCGAACACAAAAACACTACTCATTGCTCATAAAGAGGCAGCTTAGAAATGGTGACTGGTGACAATACAGAGATTTTCTCTAAATCTGTTTATTGACTTAAGTATTCTGAGGAGCAAGTCTTTCTCATTACAGAACTAAAACCAAAGTTTTGAGCATTTTTAACTAATTAATACTGTCCTGTACATTAACATTGCATAAATTCAAATAGAAAACCACAATTGTTTTGTGTTTCCATATAACCCAGACAGTAAGTCTAAACAAAACTGTAAAAACATTTCACTGCTCTTTCAATCATCTATGCAAAAGCATGACAGATGAAATATGCACTGGGAAAAAGTGTTCTACCTTTATCACATTCATATGCTTTTGCTCCAAAGTCCAGCCATAAAGAAAGCATTCTTGGCATTGACTGATAGATGAATTGGTTTCCATACTGTAGAGACCTATAATTACGCATTGAAATCACAGCATGTTAGCGATACGCATTAGAAGCATTAAAAACTTGCTTTACAGTTATATCCTTACTTGTTTCACATGCCATTCTGGACTAGAAATTTATGTTCAGCGTTTTAATGGATCTGCAACAACTAAAAGTTTACCAATAGCTAGGGTTCTGTTTTACATTAATCAAAATTGCAGATGAATAGTTAACTTACCGTCTTATACATTAAGGACAACAATTACTTATACAGAAGGAAGAAGTAAAATCAATTAGTTATTAAGTATGCATTATTTTGTTCCACTGTACTGCATAAAAAATTGAGTCAGTCTGAATTGTTGGAAGACAAAGTATTCCCATAAAACACTTTTTTGCCATAACAGTCATTTTCCTGTAATAACCACACAAAGTTCCCATGGATTCTAACCTTCCAAAATGATGAACTATGTATCTAATCAGATCTCCCTGTTTTTCCATCTTGTTGTCAGTTACCATTGGCATTAATTTATCGTAGTATTTAGCAAGATAAAAATGTCCATCTTCCCATTCTGGCAAGAAATTTGTAACATCCTGTAACAGAAATATACAATTACTTTGTCAGAGGACGGAAAGATTGGAGAAAAAAAAATCTCAAGAAACAAAGAACCTTGTATTAGCTATGTTTGTGTAACATATGTCCAGAAAAGTATTAATTGTGACTCCAAAATTATAATTTTGTCCCAAGATCAAGTCTTGTGTAAACTAAAAGTCTGCTCTTAAAATATCTTTTAGACTTGGAGACAGCAAGAGAATTTAAGACAGGATGATACAGGATTCCTCAACTAAGATTACTGCTTCATTAAAAATATTATAATCAAGTTCCTGGTCATCTAAATATTGTGTTTCCTTACGTTTTTGGAAAAGTGAAGCAGCGAAATTGTATGGCATATATTAGAAAAGAAATAACTTTGCAAATGACACATCTGATCTGTAACACCCGTTTGCTTCCAAATCCAGTATTTAGAGACAGTAGAGAACGCTAAGCATTAGTGCTTTTATATAGTTCAATGAAATTGCACCAATTTTCGATATTCCAACATTCATTTGATTTGATACAGCTGGTAGACTTCTCTCTAAATAACTGTTACAGAAGTATTGTATTTTAATTAGTAAGATAGCAGGAAGTAGCAATAGTATCAAGTGCCAAAAATTGAATGGGAGACATGCTATGTTTAAAGAAGACTTAACAACGTAGACCTACTATTGCTGTATTCTTGAAGAGAAACACACCAATTGCCTCCTTGCTAGTTCTTAAGAGGTTTGAAACATACTTGAAGCAGAGTTGTAACTCATTACCAGAGGGAAGTAACACTGAAGAGTTTTAACACTGTCTTTTTAGAGTACCCTGCGTTTAGTGAGGAACGCTAATTTGTATGTATATCAGGAAAAAACTAATCCATACACCCCTGGTTGTTTATTTTTTGGACTTCAGCTATCATATTAGGTATCCTTAGCTCCCATACTTGGGAATTGTAGGTTTCCCTGAATTTCTGTGTTATTTTAAAATTAATTTAGATAGTTAAATCTTTACAAGAAGAATCACATTGATACACCATTCAATCCCAGTGATGCTACGCTTGGTTGACATTATCAGAAGCATAATGCTGTTTTTCTTAAGAGATCTATTATTAAAAACTACTGTCTTGTTAACACCAGCATACTGAATTACCTTATACTTTTTCATAACTGCATTGCTTTCAAAGTTAGCAGTTTCTTCCATAAATCTGCCCACTAGCAGCATTGCCCGACCATGGATGAGCTGATTTTTGGTATTACATGGTGCTTTGTTCTCAGAGAAACACAACTCAACCCCCTTCTGGAGAACAATAAGTGCCTGGTGAACATCAGCCTAATGGAAAGATGGAAACATTTTATATAGTTTAAATAAAAGTAAAACAAGCTTGCAGTTGTTACAAAGGTAAAGTTATGCTCCTGAGTATTCTAGACCATTCTGCCTGTGGTCACGAGATGTCTTCAGATGCTTCTTATATTCCCCTATCTCAGCATAATTGTCCCATTACATCTAGCTCAATAATTGTAACGATTGCTGCCTAGTTCTAACTAGTTAAAAGGAAGCAAATTTAAAAAAGATCTACCACTATAATTAAATTACTCTAGGATGCCTCAATAGAAGCAGGTAATCCCCACTTTCGTACCCATTGCCAGAAAAGTCAGTGGATATAGAAAAGGGCTGACCAGCAGTTGGATGCAAAAACTTACTGTGTCTCAGCTGCAATCACAACGTATTGACTATCCCAGCTGATGTATTTTGCATGACACAATGATTATGTGCCTCTTTTTTTTTCCCCTTAAAGACTAAAGATTGTTTTCTTGCATGTAAGAAAGTAAATGCAATTTTGGTTTTGTTTACCTTGGACCACAGCCACTTTGCTCTTTCTATATAAAGTTCTGAGAGCGTAGATTCCCCAGCATTCAGGAGAGCGTTATATGCAGTCTGGTGATGACCAGCTTTCCTCGCAACTCTAGCACTCTGGAGCCAACACTGACCAACAAGCTCACTGTAATCCTGGCTGCAGAAAGTTTTGCAGAAAACAATTTCAGTCACAGCTTAAAAATATCACAACATGCTGAAACCCATCGAATTTCTCAGTAAGCCATGTACAACACAGCAATTGTTTAAAATTAATTTTAACACATTTTGCCTTTTTTCTGTTTAAATAAAATACTCTATCCCGTTTTTTCCTTACCTTTTCTATGCACAACACTTTTTACTTACATTTTGAACATAAATAATATTGGAGAGGTCTGCTTTTGTCTATAACAAATTTCCACAAGTTTTATCTTCTCTGTTCTGACATGTATGAAAAGCCACAGCGTGACTGAGGATACAACATGAAAGGACAAGAAATAGCCACGTTCTCACCTTTTACTGAGACTAAGCAAAGCCCTTCTCAGTGCTAAAATAGGTTCTTTTGCTCTGTAAGAGTTCTGGGTCATTTCAATACGAGCACACCAATTCAGGGAATCTCTACTGTGGTCGTCATCTGGTTGCTGAAACATTGGTCCAATACTATGTTCCAACTCACACAGCATGTGCAACCTAGTACAGCAGAATAAAAACAACAAACTGTTGAAAATTGCTTGCTGTTTCATATGTGTGCGCACACATGCAACTTTCACGTAGCGTTTTGCCATTTTCTTTCTAAAAGCTGGCCATATAAAAATAACTTCAAGTAGAAAGACTTCTTTTAAAAGCAAAAATGCACCAAAAATCAAACACACAAAACAAGGAGTTGTTAACTGACTAATTATTTTCTCACTATTCCTCTACCAAGCTGCTGAACACAAGATGATGAAGGTTACTTGGAGAGGAAGTCAATCCTTAGAAAGACAGTATTTCTATCCACTATTTTTAGCAAAAGTTCTTTGAGAAGTCTGGTATTTTTTATGAATACCATTTTGGATGCAATGATACTTAAACACCTCATTTCCAATAAAGTTGCTCCATTTATCAAAAATACCATTATTAGCTGCAAAGCTGAGAGATTGTAAACGTTTAAGTTCTCATCAGCCGTCTAAATATGGTGTGCACATACGATAGAGAAACAGTGACTGTGTGCAAGTTTCTAAATAGCAAAGATCAATGGCTAAATCAAACAAGTGTGAGAAATACGTACATTAACAAGATCTTGCCATAAAGATGCATTTACAGTGTAGAGGACCTATTATTTTAATAAAAAATATAATAAATATTATTTTAATAAAAAAGGCTACTTACTTCAAAACTGATTAAAAAGAAAAAAACACTTAAAAGGGGTGGGTTTTCAGTTCTTACTGTTCTTTGCTGACAGAAGAAGGAAGTGCTTTTTCAGGCCACTGTACATACCAAAGCCCCATAGTCTTATGTTAAGGGATTTAAATTATTGGAGCTCCTGGCCTGTAGGTACTACTTTAAGCATGCGATTGAATCATTGATTTTTTTATTATCTGATGTTTACATAAACTTGCTTGCTCATTTTTTAAAGACTATAGCCACCAGATTTTGTGAATACTTTTCCCAGGGAAAAAGAAATTAATAAATTCCCAATTAATCAAAGGTTTCCATTATGCAAAAGAATGACAGTAAATATGTATCAGTATTATTCACTGTGGAAACTGAAAATTCTTGCTGTATACTTCATTATGTCATTTTGAAAATAGTGATATATGGAAATCAGAAACCTGATAATGTGTTCATATCCTCGCTGATAGGATCCTCTTTCAAAGCTTGCTGCTGAAAGGGGCACAATCTGTTCTGCTCGAACAGTCTTGAGTGTTTCGTAAAAAGCTACTTCATTTTTCCTCTTGGCTGATAATAATAAATGTCCCAGTCTGACACTCCAAGTTGTGGACTTCACATCTTTGGGAGGAAAAAAAAAAAGTTTAGTTTAATCTGAACATACTAATTTGTATTAACATACTACTGGAAATTCCTCAGCATGAATTTTTCTCAGAACTAATTAAATGAATTTTAGAAATATTATGTAATTCCACCCCATAACCTAAAACAGCTCCCTAAAAAAATGGTGTCACACTCACTTTAGATTTCTACTCATGGACTATATAGCTCATAGTCAAATACATTCACAAAATCTAGAACACTGTCAGGAACAAAGCTCCCCCACTAAAACTCACAAATAAAAAATTGCAGTCACTGCCCCTTGATTGAAGCTTAGACTAAAACATAGACTTGCTCAGGAATGCAAGGGAGTGATCTTATTTTGATAAAACTTACCTGAAGCCAAATAATTTTCCAGTAAATCCCACCGTGACAGTTTCCAGGCTGCTTCAACTCTGTAGGTGTTCAATTCAGAAATCCACTCAGACCTATTAGAAGAAAACAAAAGAAATAAAAGCTTGTGCTGAACTCGTTTATCTATTTTCCCTCCAATATGTTACTTCCACATTTTATTAACAAATATTTTTTAATATGAAATTGTTTTGCTTGAAAAGAAGAAAGGTAAGCTTACTTTTAATAAAATACAATAAAACCAAAGGATATGCACTGATGAAAAAATAACTATACAACTGCAACCCCCTAAATTCAATTTCCAAATAATGTCTCTAACTTATATGGCACATTTTAAAAATTACCTTCCAATCCATTTCTTCTACTAGACAGTATGGAACAAGCAACTCATACGATGATGATGATGAATGAAGGATTCTATTCTTTAAAGTATATCTCAACACTGCACACAGCACAGATAAAAGCACTAATGCCTCGGATGTCTTGAAATAATAAACTTCTAGATGAAGTACTTGAAGTTTTCTAGCTTTACACTGCTAGCTGGATATGCTTGATAATGCACAAGAAGTGACTACTGATACGTAAGTATAACACAAGAACTTCATACTTCTCAGATAAACGTCTTATTAAATGCTTATCGTACCTGTTTGCAAGTACTCCATTCACCTGAGTAATGACAGTAGATAACTGACCGAGGCCTAACATGGACTTCACTACACCATGGTAATGAATAATCTGGAAGTGGGAAGAAAAAAAAGAAAAAAAAAAGAAAAACAACAACCTGGACATAAGCATCCATCGAATATTATCCCAAGCCAGCAAATGACAGCATGGACCCAACCAGAGATTTGTTTCAGTTGGTAAGACACTTCCACTAGCAATACATTATTCAGCACATGTCATGGAAAATTCTTATGTTCATATTTTACTTAAATATTTTAGATATTCTAGAGGTATTTTTGTATTTGTTTGTATTCATTATTGTATTATCTAATTATTATTAAATATATATTTACCTGATCAGGTTCCAGTTGGATAGCCCTATCATAACAGGCTGTAGCATCCCTTAACAAGCCAATACTTTCATGTTCAAGGATTTGTTCTTTGAGAGATGGTTCTGCTTTCCGAATTGCGCTCACCCCAGCTACTCCATCTGGCTCATGCATAGCAGCATACAATTTCTTTATTCAAAAAGAGTTTAAAATGGACATTGAAAACAACTCTTTCATAGCAAGAAGATATTTTGCATATAATATGTTCAGAATTACACATATTGTTGAAAACACAGAGCAAATTACTCTGTAGGAATTTTTGACTTTAAGCTTTCATCATAAACATCAGTTTTGATAGGCTACTTCCAAAGTTGAGCCCTTCTTTTGTTCTGTGTACTGCAATTGTCATCATCTTATACTGTAATAACAATACGCATTATACCATCTCACAAAGCTTTAGTCATCTATATTTATTGTCATTGTAAAATAAAACAAAAAACAGAAGAACTGTAGAACCTGAAGAAATCCAAGATGCTCCTGAATATTTTGTTTCTTCTCTATGATGAATGATTCAAAGTGCATCACAGCCCTTGTGTAAGCCTTAGAGCGAAATGAAGCCACAGCTAACGTATCTTGAGGTATAAGGTCTAAAAAACGTGTCACATTTTGATATTCTCCGCAGTCCTCACTCGATGCTATGGAATAAAACCAATTTTAAAAGTCCATCATTGAGGTTTAATTTGTAAGAAATACCGCTACGCGTTAGAATTTGTGTAATTCACAATTTAATGAGAAAAACTCGTTAGCCTAAGATCATTTTTCACTTCTGTCAACAGTAAAACATTAATATTGCTGAACTTGCTATATATTGCAATACACCATAAAATAAATTAAAATGAGCTTTTAGAAAGCTACCAAAAAAATAACGTTTAATTTTTAGATTTTGAATTTATTTCTTAAAATATACACTCAAAACAATGAAATTGGAGGAGGAAGGTGGAAATCACAATATGATAGTAAAAACTCGTAAAGCAGACTACCATTATAGTAATATCGCATTCTTACATGGTCATAATGTGAAGTGGCACATTTAAAAACTTATTAGAAGAACGCAAACACCACTTGAAATAAAGTAAGCATCACTTACTTTTTAGATCACCTCTGTCTTTGCTAGACTTGCTAGGATTTTTCTCAGCAATATGCATTTGAAACTTATGTCTAGCCCACTGAGTTAGATGATCGAGCATGGAGAACACTGTCTGCGTGCTCAGCTGGCTTAGGTCAGATGCGCTGTCTTGAAGTCTCCTACTACACTGGTCATCATGTTTCAGAACAGCCATGATCTCCATGTAAACCTACACAGACATTAATATGATGAAAAACCGAAGTAGCATGCAGGCACCAACAGTAGAAAACAGCACATATTAACATAATTAACAAATTAACATTAAAAAATGAAGATAATAAATATTTTAAGTGCATACATTAATAATTTGGTGTTTATTTATAAGCCCTGTTTGTCTGGTGATCTTAAGAGGAAGAAATGACAAACCAAGTACAAGTCATCATCAGAAGATTCTATGCAGCAAGAAAACCTTTGAAAAGCTTGTCCTTGGAATCAGGGAAAAAAAAAATTACAATTCCTGAAATTTTACAATTCAAAGCACAGTGAATGCTGCTGCAAACACACTTCAAAGTTTGATAGAGTCAAGTTCACTACTGGCTACCAGATCACAGATATACTTTTTGCTTATATTTAAGTACATCGGATGCTGAAAGACCTGCTTCCTGTTCATTTTAGTCACCAGGAGATAACATACATAACAGACGCTTATTGTGGATGCACTCCTTCACAGAAGAACATATCCCTAACAGCCTCCTTCTACACACCCAGAATGTCTGAACACAGGTATTTCAGCTGTGAAACTTCGAATTAATAGAATATAACCTGTATTTTTCAGTTTCTTCAACTTCTGCTAAAGCAAACTAAAGGAAAGATTAATTCCTGGATGATGCTTTTCCCTCCTGTCCCTGCTCTGCATGAATGTTGTATCTGAACAAGTTCTTCTACTTGAATCGTAAGTGTGTGCAAGGGAAAGAAAAAATGATGGGTCTGTATTCTCCCAAGTGTACATGTTCAATTTATTCCTTAGTTTTTACCCTGTCTTCCTCTTTGTGCTACTGTATCTCCTTATATTACTGCAATTCTACCTAACAACATAGCATCTCTTCTCCTAGGCCATAGGAGAAATATAAATCCACAGAAAAGCAATTGAACACAAACTTGTACAAATTTATTAAAAAACCCGGCTGAAAATGTAGCGGGGTAGGTGAAGGGGAGAGTGTTTAACAACTACAAGTTGTTCATGTAGGTCTACAGTAGTTCTGCAGAGCTGAACAGCTCTTAGGAAGAACAGCTCCTGCATGCTCCTGTGAAGAATTCATACATCTTACCTCTTGTTGATCCTCTTGGCTGCACCCCAACAGAACATACACAAGGATGTGTGGAAGCAGATAAATTGTCACTTTATAGTCATTCTTCATCATAATACTGCAGCAATCAAAAACTTTTCTGGCAAGATCATGTCGCACCTACAAGAAAATATTTCCAGCAGAAACATCATTACAAATATCCAAGTGTCAAATATCCAGGTGTCTATTTTTGACAATTACAAAAGTATCTGATGGAACAGAATTTAAGATACTAGTCTCCTACAGAAAATTCATGGAACTTAAACCTGCAACATAGGTGTCAGACAGTAGCTTTCATTACATGTATGAATTGCTGATACCACAAAAAGACAGGCAAGCATTGCTTACACATTCCACTTCTGTTTCCTGCACCACTGTGAACTTGCACTGGCCATCAGAATAAAAACAACAAACACAATGCTGAGAGTCTACTATTTCTCTGAGCCTCTATTCTGCACTTAAAAACATGAAAAAATTAGGAAGTTATAAAGCCAATCAATTCATCTTTATCTGAAATAGAAAGAAGCCACCGCACCTACTGAGCTAATGTAATCAAAGTCACTTTCTAGAGTGGTTGATTTAGAAATGAAATTTTCAGTGGGTCACTTAGATGCAGGAAAGGCAAAAGGAAAGGAAGAAAGAGAGACGTAAGTACTTTTATTGTGCTGGGACTGTGGATCTATGGGGACATGAAAGAAATATTGTGGAGACTGAGAAGGTAACTTGAGGTTTTCCAGAAGCATTTCAGGTAATTTACAGTGACACTTCAAGTGCTTTCAACTATACAACAGTGTTTGGACAACAGCTGATTTCCTAGACTTTTGTCTTTGGCCCTATTTGCCAAGTCTAGCCAAGAAGAAACAATGCTGGGTAAGGGAAAGTGCACGGTTACCTTAAAGACGTAAGAAGTCTGTACTACACACCATAACAAGCCTCCAGAGAAAAGGCATATCCCCCTCATCCATCCCTTGCTTTCAGAAACTAAAGTTAGGTCAAGAACTGTGTTGTATATACCAACTTAGAAAGCAGACTGATTATCTTACCTTTGTTATAAGATAACCTGCCCAAGTTGCTGACCATTCTGCAAAATTGTCACCTAATTTGCTTAAGTATATCGGCTTCTTCATCTTAGACCAATCTACAGCTTTTTGGTAACTCTTGTACCTGTAATTTTAAAGTATCCTTTTAATAAAACATTTCAATTATACATATAATAATAATAAAATAAAACAAAACAAAACTATAGCATGCAGCTAATTTTGAAGTTCCCTAGCTTGAATCTCAAGGTTTCAACTTCTGAATCTTAAAAACAAATAAATAAATAAATCCAGCAGCCAATGTATTTTTCTAGAACTTCTTGAAATGAAACATGACATATGAACAACATAACACGTTACCAAAACTTTAAAGCATACTTCAAAGTGCTGTTCAAATTAGCCTTAAGAAATTCGGTCTGATGTTTGAGTAGGATGTTTCGACGGGAAAAACCCAGAACAGATATGAAAGCCAAGAAAGGCCAAAGAATTAGTTTTCTAAAAAGGTCAAACTTATCACAGATGAGCATGACAGTCAGTATTCATAAGGAAACAGAAAGGAAACTTTAATTATTTCAAATTAAGGTACATACATAATACAAAATTTTCTTCACACTGTATTTTATTATTAATTCAATGAGTTAAAATGAAACCCAATGAGATCCTCCTACTTCTATAAATGATAGCAGTACAGTAAAGAAATACTAATGGATTTGAGTACAAAATCAGTACAAACTAGTGAGAATTTGTAGAGAGAAAGGAAAACAGAAATAATAGCATCAGAACATTGTATAAGACAATGTCCTAAGGAAAACACACATATGTGGGCAATGTATGAATGAAGAATTCTGCTATGTAAGCTATATATTCAAGTAAATGCTAATGCAGCTTTATATAGGGAAAGCTTCCTTGCTGTTTGTATATAAACATATCACTCTTCACACAAGAGTGACAACCATAATACCAAATCGTGTCATTGCTGGCCTAGAGGTTAAAAAGGCTTTTAAAGCTGTTATGAAAAGAAATTGCATAAATTGTCATATACCGTGTATTTAAATGAGGTTCCAAGATTTCCTGCACATGCTCAGGAAATCTCCTCCAAAGCCTGGAGCCTGGGCAGTCAGTGTCTGTCTCTCTACAGTCATAGATAGACAATAACTCCTGAAAAGGTGTGGATTATATAAACAAGTTAGCATTGAAAATACAATCACAAGAAAACTGGTGTACACAGAGAACAAAATACAAATTACAGATTATTTAATTCAAAAATTATAACTGCAAAAATTTCATCCAAGATCATTATCCCCGTTACTACCCATGGGTTGATTTTGACTAACTATAGATTCCCCATATTTCCTGGTGTTTGGACCACATTATCCTCCATTCTGCACATCTGCCAATATACAAGGACTAGAAGCTAGTCTGCCACATGTACTGCAAAACGTACATTTATATTCCATAACGCTGTGTTCAGTGTGATAGGAAGTCATTTGTGAAGATAAAATATGTAACATTGTATCTTACCTGAATAGCATATGCTGCAGAGTCCTGAGCACGAACATTATCAGCATAGGCAAGGAATGCTCTAGTCAGCTCCATCAATAATCCATAGGCAAAATTTGGATCCTCCACACCAGCCTCAATCACAAACACAATTTTATTACACAATTTTATTACAACAAGGTACAATTAATATTCAGATGGTCACTTGGAAGCCTGGCTATAAGCCAGTTAAGATGACAAAGCACGTAGAGATTTTCAAAGAGCCTAAAGTTAAGAGGCTCCCTATTCCCAAGCACATAAAAAATAAAAACCCCATAAAAGTTTAATGCTAAACAAAACACTACAGCAACGCTTCTCACCACAAATGTAAAATGCTTTCCTTGAGTTTCACTTGTTGAAAAATCCAGCCTGCCAGGATCTATGGCTCCCAGTTCACCTAAACATTCTCCGCAAAGTAGTCGGGCTTGAGAATTTGCATCCTGACAGCCGATAAGAAGTACGGTTACCAGCTGAGAGATAACTGGCTCCACAGTTTCACTGTCTGTTACATACTTTATCAATTTTTCCTAGGAAGTTGAAAAAATAAAAATGAGTCTACAAACATGTTTACAGTAAGTCATTTCAGAAATTTTCTGTCTGTAACTCACTCTTCATTTGTTCACTCTTCTCTATTTGCCCATGACTTTACGTTTGTCATTCAAATATTGTCATTTTGTAACTTTGGCCAATTGTACTAAATTGCTTGTTATCATATGAAGGATTAAATAAATAAGAATGAGGGATTAGTAATGCTCTTATAGCCAATATTTTATTTCATTATTAATACCTTTCTACTAACTTCATTTTCTTTCCTTGTATCAAGAATCTGTCTTTTCTACGCTTTTTTTTTAGACCGTTGAAATGCATTTCCTAGATACATCTTCCCTTACAGTTAAAAAAAACAAACGAACAAACAAAAACAGAAATATATCAATACCCTTGGTAAATCAGCATCACATAAAGGAGGATTGGAAAGTCCTGTTACACTGAGATAATGATGGAAAAGAATCCCTTCTACCAATTATACTAAGAAACATCTAGATTAATACAGGAGAACACCCAAGTTCATGCAAACACCCAGTAACAGTAAGCTTGTTGGTCTGGTTGCTACTTTGATTCATTTCTAAGTGTACTCAAAGAGGTTTTTAATACCTGATTTCTATATAATGTTTCTTTCAGGCTGGTAAGTGCATGGATACGAACATCCACATTTTCATGCTGAATAGCTCTCATGGATAGCTGCAGTGTTGTCTGCAAGTCAGTGCTTTTGGAAGATTCCTGAACAGGACATAAGAAATGCAATAATAATAAATATAACAGGAACACAGTGAAGCAGCATCTCAAAGAACACAAGCAATAAGACATACCAACATCTCTCTACATACATTCTTAACTATATCCATATACTGCTGTCTTCCTCTACTTTTGTTTGCTCTCCTCAAGAAGGTGCTATGTTTGTACTTTCATTTATAATTCTTAATCAGAAGAAAATGACTAAATCCAATGAAAACTCTTTGCTTCAAGCACCTCAGTATCTAAAATAACTGTAACCTTTTTTTAAATAAAAACTCTTATTTCCACTAAATAATTGCTACATCCCATCTATTTTGCTTGCTTTTAGAAGGTAAATAGAAAGGATAGACCATAAAGTACTCCTAAAAATAAGACAAACCAGGTTAACTTGGAAGAGAATACAGATAAGGGATTCAATTAAAAGTAATTTATCTTGAAACACATTCATTGCCATAGCTAAGAATGTTGACTTTTAACCTTATAATCTCTTTAGTCTCAAAAAGATGCAAAGTTAGATTTCAGGGGTGCTACAAAACAAGCATGTTAAATGTGAGCTCATTTCACTCCTAAAGAGTGAGAAACTGTCTCAAAGTATTCCTCCAATACACAAATTCTGCTTTGTTGTGGAGGCAGACGAACACTTTCTACTTAACAAAGCTTTTAATAAATAATTTTAATAAATAATTTTCTAATTCATCACGAATTAACTTGATGCATAATAAGTAAATAAATAAATAAATAAACGAAGCCGTACCTTTCGATATTCCTGAAGGACTACTTGAATATCTTTTAGTTCTGGAAGGTCAGGCAGAAAATATATTTCATGTAAAAAGTCTCGTACTGCATCCCTGATAGTAATAAAAATATTGCAAAAACCATTTTGAATATTATTTGGATGAGAAAGATTTAAAAAACCATTCAATGAAAGTACTAAAATGTAGTAACAAGAACAAAAGCAGAAAAAAAAAAAACTATTTTTTTTCCAAATACGTTAAACATACGTTCCAAATGTGTTAAACAATTTATTACTCTTTTTACTGAACTAATATCAAGATATTTATTCTCTATATATTACTCTCTAATAGCCAGTTCTTCCCAATGCTTTGAGAGTTGCCATTCACCTCTAGCATGTTTGGCTCTCCTTAGTTTGGACACATGACAAAGGGTGAAAAAAAACCCTTTTAATTTGTAGCCAATTTCTCTTTTCCTTATAAGAATACACATAACCAAAAAAAGGATTTTCTCTTCCTAAAGCGAAGTAAGCTGTTTCAATTTTGCTTCAATTTTGAACAGACTTCTACGAGAGCCTTGTTATTCGTAGCATCTCCTTTTATTTTGAATACTGTTGGTATGACAGAGTGCAAGAATGAAAATCCAACATAAGTAACCAAAATATAAACTATGGCCACTCCTAGAGAATGCTAAGTTACAAAAGATACTTTTTTCTTTTAAAGATACTTCTTTTTTTTCAGGCAAGGTGACCAGTTGCAATGAAGATGTGCAAAATTCTGTGCATTTCATAACTATAACCCTAGTTAGTGAAATCAACAAATAAAGACCTCATTTCTTCCCTACTTCCAACTTCTCTCTAGCTTAGAATAAATGTTAGCCATTACTGTTATTCCATCTGTATGGCTTGTATAGCCAACCAGTTTCAAAACACAGAATCTGAAGCTCAATACTGATGCAGGAGAGAAGCCCTCTAACTAGGTCGTAACTTGGCCTTATCATCATATATCTTCAATGAGGTCAACATCAAAACACGTTTTCAGATGAGGATATCACTTGTGAAATTTCAAAATCTTGTTGCAATTTAAAGAAGTGGAATTTTTATACAACAAATTAATATTTTGCTTCAAACCAGTAAGTTTTCTCATCTCAGTACTGGACAATTTTCATTTAGTGTTATCTCCATTTCTATTACAGGATGTAATCCATGTAAGTGAAAATATTTTGTACAGTACCTGTTCTCGACTATGAGGAAGTAAAATACTGCTGTTGTTTCCTTCGGCTGGATATGTATAAGGGGCAGCAATGCTACTATCACATGACTAAGTAGGGAGCCAAGGTACGAATGATCTAGACTTCGAACAAAACAGTCCCAGGCTCTGAATAAGAAAATACATGAAAACAATAGTAATCAATGATTCTTCTCTGCATAAAGGCATTTTATCTGAATCATGAGAAGCACTCTAAATTATATGAGTTTTGTGGTTTAGAGTATTGTCTAAACCAAAACAAAACAGGACAAAAATGGCAGGTATGTCACTTTTTGGGCACACTATCAGTTCACCTGCAACACAGTTCTGGAAAATCATCCTTGTATCTTAGAGCTGTTCTCAGTGTAGTCATCATCTTCACTCTTACTGAACTGATGTGTTTGGGACCCATAAGCTTCATTAAAGACATGAGACTGTTCAAGGCCTGTATATATAAACAACAAAAAAATTCACGTTGCTATACTGGATTCTCAGTGAAACGCATAAAAGCCACTTCCTTGAACACAATCAGGCTGCCCTGGCTATGGACATCATATACCATATAAGCCACATGAGGTAATAAAGTTGTATTTTCTGTTTATCCCCCCCCACCAGATATATTTGTTTAATATTCTCCAGTGAAAAGAAACCTAGTTTGGTATTCCAGTAAGAGATTTGTGGATTTGAGGAAAAGAGAAGAGGATCTGGAATGACTAGATTGTAATAAGAAATAAAGTAGTTGTTTAGGCTGTTGACAGATTGACAAGGGAAGAACTGTAGACACCAAAGGAGTTTATGGTTACAGAAGTCTGTTATATGATGATTGACTACATGTCCAAAACTCTAGAAACTGGAAAGTACAGATTGAGAAAATACAGAGAAAACAAACTTGCATTTGAAAACGGTGACAGAATTGGCATAGATCTTATTATAGAAGTGACAGTAAGCTTAAAGGAGCAGTTAATAGCTCAGTTGTCAATGGGACTGATGAAAGACAGTAGAGAAATACTAAGCTACAGAAAAAGCAGGAGATATTTCAGTCATGGTCACATTGTACCTGACAAGGTAGCAGAATGTCCAGCATGACTCATCAGTAACATAGGAAGAAACCTGAGCTTGAGGAAAGGTCAGGGAAGGGAAAATTCACACACACAAACAAGATAGAATAGAAATAATGGTATAACAGAAGAAATGCTATGTAAATGAAAGTAAGTTCAGAAAACATCAAGACACTGGGCTATGAAAGTGACATCACCTCGAGTATCTGAGAAGCAAAAATCTAGAAAACAGAACACCAGCAGAGAAAATGCAGTCTATAGATAAACGTATAGGTTATATATGCTCTAGGACTGAATAATTCCATTTAGAAATTATATGTGCCACCTCTGAGAGGTGGCCATAAGATCTACCTTGCAGTTAGAAGCTCGCTGCCTCGGCACAGCAGAACTTTCAGATTTTGTCTTGTGTCAAGGTGTGAGCACTATTTTCACTAAGCCTCTGTACTGTAAAGCTCAAAGGAGCTGTTCTGTGAGAAACAAAAGCAATAAAGCCCAGTTTCCCTTGGACTTACATCTCATTTTCTTTCAGCTTTTTACAGCAGTAGTTTCAGCTTTGCCCTCTAATGCCCTTAAAACCTTGTTCCCTGCAGTAACTTCAGTTTCCTCCCATGTTCCCTCACCCTCCCCTTTGTTTCTTTCATGCATGTAAAACAAATACTCAGATTCCCCCTCTATAATCACTAGTCAAGTGACATGTGACACATACCACACGACTGAATTATGTACATTAAATGACTAGTAAAGAAAAAAAAAAAAGAACAACAAAACGTACTTCTGAGCTTACACAGATGTCCCTACCCATGGTGAAATCACCAGTTTTCAAGAATCATGTGTCAGCTAAGTATCTTTGAGACCTCAACAACAACTGCACAATCACATAAGCAAGTCTGGAGCATTCAAATAGTCCTTAAAAATAGTCCTTGTTCATCTTTGTTTGAATATTCACAATTGAGCTTACGCACCATTTTTTTATCCTCAATGCCAACACTGGAACTTAATAATTGCATGTTAAAAAAAGCCAAGATACCAAGCAACTTAGGCTGCAGATAATCAGCCTGTGGAGAAAAAAGTAAAAAAGTCATCTTACTATTAACACATTGCTAAGCTTAAGTAATGAAATAGCAAGTACGAAATGGCAATTCTAACAGAAAAATGGGAAGAATCCCAAACACATACACTGCTCCATAAAAAATACCAGCTTTTGTGAAAGACATCCCTATTTGGCTGTGTTGTTTTTATTTTTATTAAGGCACTTTTGGAACGTATCTATTTATTATACTTGAAATGAAACAACAGTCTTTCCTCCACTTTTACTTCAGATAGAATTTATAAGTGATACTCAAAATACGTCGAATTGTCCTCATTCTCTGACTGGAGATTAAAAATATATTAAAAATATTGAACTAAACCGAACATGAATATTTTGATCTCCTTACCATCTGTTCAGGTGACGTTATTTCTCTAGGTCCCTGATAGGGATCATCATGAGATGCAAATGAAGCCAGTATCGACAAACCATTGAAGACTTGTTGATAGTGCTCTCCTATACGAAGCAGTAGTTCATTATGCAATCCCTGGTAGTCCTGTCTCAGCAAGCTGCCCAGTTCAATCTCAGTTTCATTCTGTAATCAATCAGAAACCAACTTTTACTTTCTTTGCAGTGAAACTAGTGCACTGAAAGATAGGAAGCGTCAGATTTTAGGTCGATTTACCATAGGAATGAAAGAGAAAGTTCTCACTCAGATCTGTATCAGATAATCCAAGCCTTTGGAGTTCAAGTTCACAAAATATCTCACAACATCTACACAGATCAATGGAACAGATTATAAATAACAACAGAACTTCTGCATACACCATTTCCCCAGCTATACTTTGCAATACCTTTATTTAAATAAAGCAGAAAGATCACTATCCATCCACTGTTGCTCTTAATCTGCATGTATATTAGCGCCGCCAATGCCCATTTACCTTGAGGTAATGAAGTGCCCGCTCAAGTTCATCCTTGGAACAGGAACAGACCAAATGAGAGAAGATGTATTTGAAGTTGTTGATTAAAATCTCTCTTCGGTTTACATTCAGCTGTTTTGCTATCGTTCGAATAAGAGTGGAGGCTGCAGGACTGGCCTTGGCTGCAAGGTCAGGAAGCAAAACTTGCAGGGTCCGCTGGTAAATTAAGAACAATGCTTAATGGACAAAACAACAACAACATAAACACCATACCAAAAAATAGTGAAGAATCCCCCTCCAAAACACCAAATCCAGGGTTTGGTCAATATATATCTATGGCCACATCTACGAGCATAGATATGAATACGGGACTTTAATGAGATGGAAAAATTTAGTCAAAAAAGTAGTTAAAATAATGATTTTAAGGAACTGCTTCATCTAACCATTACTGAAACATTCAAACAAAAACCGACAAGCTTATCTGAAGCTTAAGTAGCTTCACAGATGTTGTACTCATATTTTGCTTGTTAGTAGGTGGGAAATCCACCCACAGTTATCTAATCAGATCAAGTTATCTACCCACAGAACAATGGCTTTCTTCATCTGTAACAGTGAAGCAGACACCAGGCAAAACCATGCCTTACAAACAATCCGCTGCACTAAATCATTAATGTAATGATACTCAATAAAAACTCTACAAGCTGGATTGCTCATTATCTATCAAATTCAAACTGGCACTGAAGCCATTACTGTAGGTCCTTGATAAAACTGTTCCTCTGTAATTCTTCTAAGCGTAACAAACAACAGCAACTAGAGAAAAAAAATAAGATCCGTGACATTCACAACAAAGTAACGGACTAAAATAGAAATCCATGAGCACACACAGAGACACAAAACATGAGTTCCAAGGGACTAACCAACTTACCGAGAGAAAGCGATTTAGATCTGGAAAGTCAAATACACTGGCAATCTCAGATAACATGTCCAGAGCCATTTCTCTGTGGTGAGCAGCTTCTTGTTGCCGTAGCTCGTTACCCTGGCATGGTGCACTCAATACTGCCATCTGGCTGGAGTGCAGGGATTCCACGAGAAACTAAACATGAAGAAATAGCTACTTAATGTTACTCTCCCCTTTTTTTGCTTCCTAAGCAAAAAAGTTGCACTCTTTCCACTCACCTGCTTCTCTTTTCCATTTATTGCACACAGATTCAGTATAATTACTTTGTGACAAAACTAGATTAATAATTGCATTTAATTTTGCAATCTTGGTCTGAGATACTGCATGTAATTCAAAAAGAACACTCAAAACTAGAAAAGTCTGATTTTAATAATTATATTTTAACCGGAACTTTTGACTTGAGATAACGGGTAAAACGCATTAAGAAACTGTGGCATTATTACGTCTGTAACAAAGGCTGACTTCAATTCCAACCTGTGACAATGGTACCCTAGCAATACAAGAAGGTACAGGGCATCCAGGGAATAAAACAGAAAAGCAATATTGCTGAGGGGAGAAGACCATGACAAAGTCTAATATTTCCTATTCCTTCCTGAACTTTTTTTTTTTTTCAATTTCTTTCCTATCCTTTGAGACTTCACCTTGTAAAGCAGACAATTTTGACCTTTAATATCGTTTTTAAAATACACTAATAGAACCTAAGCATATGCCTTTGTATGTTACCAACTCTTTTATTTTTACCTGACAGATAGGTTTCTTGTACTGACTGAAAAAAGCTTGCAGTTTTATGGACTTAGCTGCTGCCAGGGACCGAATTTCTGTGTATGCTGCTCCCGCCACAGAAGCTGACTTGGACAACAAACAGTGCAACAAATGCAAGAGGGCAAATGGTACCAAATCTCCTTTGGATGCCCTTGGAAAGCAAACAGAAAAAAAAAAAAAAAAGAAAGTAGAAAGAAAATTAATCATTGCACTAATAAAATTACTTAATATACAATTATCACACTGCAAAACAACTCATCGTTACATGTAAATAGCTTATCTGTACTTGCAACAATAGGACAGGAAAAAAGGGGCATATTCCGTATGAATCAAGAGATTAATACAGCTGCAGAGGACTCTGGACAAAGCCTGGCCTTGAAATAAGTACGTTTAAAGTTACATTTACACTTGAACAAAAACTTACTGTGCATTGCAAACTGACAGTACATTGCAATTTTCAAGATATTATCAAAAATACCTTCCAATATCTCCTGTTGTGAGAATCAAGGTATCTTTAAGCTCATTGTTTCTTGATATTTTGGCATTTGTATAGGCTTCTTTCATTCTTGAAACAAAGAGCTAGATCACATGAAAACAAAAGAATCATTTTGAAGGGCCTGACATCAGTAAAAGAAAAACAACAAAAAGTAAGTATGAATTCACCTCTTTTATGAATCCTTCTTCAGAGTCTAAGGATTCTAATATGTTCTTTATACAGTCGCTGAAAGCCACTCGTACATCTTTGTCTGGATCTTCCATTAGATTTAATAAAGACCCAATGAGAACCTTCACACTTGACTCATCACTGTTAAAATCCAGATGTTTGCAAAGGTGAGGTATATTTTCTATAAATGCTGTGCAGCACGGGTTGGAGCAGGAAAGGAAAAGATACTTTTAATGTTTGTTTGTTTTTTTTAATCTATTGAAGTAAATAAAAGCATTACAATTCAGTCATAAAGCACATAATATTTACTCTCTTGAGAAATGAGTAAAGAACCAAAACAGCTATTTCAAATCTAGATTTTATCAAGTATTACATTCCTAGACGTAGCCACAATCCAAAATTAAGCATGGTAATTTAAAAAGAATGTCATGACAGTATCTAACATTAGCCTTGGTATCAACTGAAATTGCAAATTTCAAGCACTCTCTTAGCTACAAAAAAATAATAGAAAAAAGGAATGGAGAAAGGTACAGAAGTAGTGGCACAGAACTTTGTACAGAAGCACAGTAAAAATAAAATCACATACCTAGTTTTACTGAACTGGATACTTTGTTCTCAAGAAGACTAAGAAATGGCTTGAAAACACAGGCTTGCACAGAACGAGTTCTTTCATGAGTAGAAGTCACAGTAAGGCTGCTACATAAGATATCATAAGTAACACGCCTAACATCAGAGTCTGCTGAAGGAGGCTGTACACTGAATGTACCAGAAAGACAGCAAGATAATTTCCCAACTATAGCAGCACAAGCCTCTTTGACTAGCTCAGACTCATCTTTGATTTGATTTCTGAAATGGAAACAAAAATGAAAACATTTTAATAGATTGCTTATCCAGAAATTTGCTTTCCTACGTTGTCTGAATTCTTTAACTATACTGGATGTGTTATTTGGACAGTTTAAGGATCTGCTTCACTAGATTATCTTTTTACTTTTCAAATCACTTCCAACTTTTCTTAAATGGTTGAAGTTGCACCGGGCATGGTGAGTCTGGTATGTTACAGAGAAAGTGAAGACTACAGACAATAGAACAGAAAAGAGCAAGAAGTATATAAAAAAGGAAAAGAAACTATAAAGATTTTAAACGACAAATGGACAAACATTTTAGTGACGAAGACACCCCCTTACCTCTCCTTGGTTTAAAATTGTTTAGAAATGGGGTCCTACACTAGCAATTAATTTGTATACAGACACAGTAAGTGAATTCTAGTCTACCTTCATTTACACACATTTATGCTTTCTAAAATCAAAGCCTAGTAAATTCTGGATGAAATAGAAATAAAAATAAAAAATAAATATTTATTTCAGTGGTTATAATATAGTTCTAATATGTGTGGTATTCTTCTTGCGAGAAAAGATGTATTAATACATACAAAAGAGCTTTGGGAATCGCAGTGCAGGACGTCATGCCTCGTGGATGAAGCAGGAGAGAGAATCCCTTAACACAAGTAGCCCGGATTACTTCATGGGGACTTTGTAGTGCCCAATGATAAATGGATTTTCTCCAATCCAAACGTATGTTTTTTGGGAAGAGAGACAGGAGGAACACACAGTGTGACTGAGTTTGGGGTGCTAAAGAGAAAAACAAAGCAGGTAATTACTTGATTTAAAATTTGAATATTGTCAATAATCATAAAAGGACAAGGAAAATAATTTCCTGAGAGATCCTAGGTTTTATACACTTTAATATACTTACAGAAACTCTGTGCAGTTTTTTGACTCAAAGCTAGAGGATCAATCCCAAAAGCAGATGTTTTAAAAGAATCGTCAGGATGGCTGCAAATCCAGGGCAGAGACAGCATTCCACATAAATTGTCAAGAATCTGATCACTCAGTGGAATTTTTACTAGGAAAAAAAAAAAAAAATCCAACACGTGACATCTGTTTTTATGCAAGCTCTGTACAGATGCACATTATGTTAATTTAGTACAGTTGTTTTTTTTTCTATCAGCAAAGAATGGTATCAATACAGGCTGACACCCTACATTTTATACATACAATATAATGCAGTCTTATATGAAAATAATCAGAACATTTCATGAAGTGGCAGCAGGTAATATGTGAGCGGAATGAATATAACTCTGCTATCTCTGGATTAGTATGAAAACTCAGGTGGATTTTGGGATGGCTGCTAAGCTGAACTCACAATACAACATCATTCTTAGAAGACTCTGTTCCCCATCTTACTAGCTGCTTTAAAAAATAACCAAACCAACCAACCCACCCACACAGGTTCTCTGTAGTTTAGGTACACTTTCAGCATGCCGAGTTCTGATGAAAATGGTCAGAAGCTACGACGTCTTGAAGTGAAAGTGAGGTAGTAAGGTATGCTGCCTCTGTGCCTGTTAAGAAGGAAACTAGTTGAAAATTCATTTCAAAGACTTGTAAATCACATTCAGAAGGAATACTAAGAAAGCTCTCTAAATAGAGAAAAAATGTTTTTTGTTTTTTTTTTTAATTTAATCATTTTTGTACAGTTCTAACACAAGATGCGTAATTTCAGTACAACAAACCAATTTATTCAGATGCATTCTTAGTGTACAAAACCAACAAAAAACATGCTATTTTAAAAGATTTCTCACCTTGTGCGTACAGCAAAGCATCAAAGATTTTCACTATTCTGTCAACCACTTGTTCTAGGTTCGTAATTTGCATAGCAGCCTCTAACAGGCTCCTACAGACTTTCACTACTCTTGTGATAAAATCAGAGGAAATCCATATGAACTGTATATTCTCCGGAGAATCTGAGGAGCTTGGAGTATTCTTGCATGCGTCAGTGTTACACGGATGAGTTACTTTATGATCTATACTGTTAAAAACAGAAATCATATGATCAACGTAACAGCCTATAAACATTTACTACTGTAATGTTTTTAAGCAAAAGTGATATATAATTGTACCTCTTCAAAATATGCAGGACTTTTCCAATACTTGTCCTGAGACATGGGGCAAGTATTAAACTAATGCGCACAGATCATAACAGTTACAAGAAACTATTGGTCTCAGTTTCACGGTGGTACCTTTACCTGGTAGAATTTGTTGGGGGAGAACAGTGAACTATGCACAAAACAGCTAGTCGGAGAATTACAGTAATTCCTTCTACAGTCTGAAGGATTTCCGCTGTCACCGTTTCTTTCTCGAGGATAAGTAGTAAGGATGCAGCTTTCTTTGTGATGGCATTCCACAGTGTGCTCTTCAAGTTCATGTTTACTGGGTTGAGTCTGCAATTTGACCAGATTAATTATTTTCAAACATATGGGCGTGTTTTCAGTGGTTCCCACCTGCCCCACCCCCACCACCGGAAGAGAGAAAACGTAAAATAGATCTAATAGCAAAATAGATCTAACCCATGTTATATACAGGACTGGAGGAGCAGGAAAATAACAAATGAAACTAGCTTAAATGAGCACTTTGGGAGAACAAGATATTAATTCTAAAATCAAACATGAGGCAAATCAGACTTATCTGAAAGGCTATAAAGGTATTAGTTTACCATCCTTGAATGTTATGACAACCAGGGTGTTTCCTGATGACTATAAAATAGTCATATATAAGAATATATAACTATTATAGAATATAAAATAGTCATCAGGAAACACCCAACTATAGCCCTGCCAGCCTAACCTCAGTCCCTGGGAAATTCTTCCCTAAAGCCCCTTTCTAGCCACATAAGGGAGAAGATGGCAAAAGAGACGGCAAGCAGCTTTGTAGAAAATGACGTAGTGGACCACTGGGAAGTTGAATACAAGAAATCAGCATGTCCTTGTTGCCAAGATGGTCAACTACATACTGGGCTGTATTATGAAGAGCAAAGGCCAACCCCCACATCTGAAAGCACCACATCTGGAGCACAGACAGCATGCTGGAGCCAGTTTTGAGTGCCCAAGTGCAAGACAGATCGATATGCTGAAACAAGTGCAAGATAATCAGAGAGCTAAAGCAAAACACGAGAGGCCAATGTAACTGGGTTTGGTCACCTCTTTAACTGAAGTTTAGCTTAAAAGTCGTTTGTAGATTCAGAGCTTTCAAAAGATCATTCAGACCTTTTCCAAACACCTTCCAATGTGACTGTTAAAAAAAAAAAACTGCCTCAAAAGAAAAAAGGAGGCATTTATTATTCCCTAGCTAAATTACTATCAGGCGGTTACTAAGTAAGCGTCATACATTACTGGTGTAGGCGATTTCTTTGGACGCTGTGCAGATAGGCTTAGCCGCTGTCTTTTCTCTGGAAGTTCATCACTGCTGCTGCTCCACCCATCGGTATCAGAAGTATCCAGCTGGTTCTGAAGAAGTTCCTGCAATATTTCTTCTGTTCGTGTTTTTAATGCTATATAAAGTGGACTAACCAGATACTGGAATGTACAAACAACAGAAGTACCATGATTTGCATTATGCCTTACTTCCCTAAGACATGATATTATTTCTGACATCAAACAGAACATTTTAAAACATTATGGTAACATCAAAGTCTTAAAAACCTTTCTGTACAAGACTCTTAATTACACAATACATTTCCTGTGTTCCCACCAGAGAGAATGCAACTTGTTCAGCTGTTTCCCAGCTCTTGCCATAGTACCTGGCTACTGAAGACATGAGCTTAAAAGACAACAGATACAATATGCATGTGGGTGCACGGGGAAAGACAGAACACCCAGCACACCCACATCTCATTATTTTAAATTAAACCTTTTTGTCTCCCTGTCTCTAAAAGTATGACAATACATAGAATTAGAAAGGAAAAGCAGCTCAGATAATGAAGGGAAATTACTTGTTAAGCTACCCTTGTTTAACCCTATTCTGTGCCGTTGCCCCATTGTATAATACAGTTGTAGACAGATACTTGGGCCTGCATAGCCTCTCAATAGCTTAATGTATTTCAAAAAGATAGGGTTCAGCTATGTTAAATTAGAGAATTCTAATCTATAAAAAACAGGAAACAGCTGCGTATCAAGGAGGAATACCAATCAAATTATCCAACTGAAATAATATTTCTTGGATTTTCTTCTTTGCACAGATATAGGGTTATGTACATTACCTATTCGCACGATGAAAGGTTTTTAAAATCAACCTACCTCTTGCTCTTCCTGAGTTCCAAGCACATTCACAAAAATACTGCATATGGTATTGACATGGGCTTTTCGCACCTGTAAGGCAGATTCATAGCCAGGTGGAACAAACTCCAGAAAATATTGCAGTATATGGCAAAACGCAGCTTTCAGCTTTTCAGAGTGAAGACATCTGAATACATCTCCTTCAAACAATGCACAAAGCTTCTCTAGTAGCATATTCAAGTAGACAGGTTCAATATTTTTGTAAGAATCTGCTTCAAAAGGTAACAGTGTCCTCACCAACAGTAAGAGTGGTTCTCCAAAAAGTTCTGATTCTTCAATATCCATTTCAGGTGCCGACTGTAGAATTCCAAAAAGGACTGTGAAGAAAACACTGGCCAGCTGTTCTGGAGGTCCTCCCAGATGGATTAATTTTATTAAAAACTTCACTGACAAAGCTTTAACTTTTGGACTACCATACTCCAACAGGGAGCAACCTATCCCCCAGAGAACAGCATCTTGTCTTACAAAAAACACATCTGCAACAATGTGCGTCAGGATAGACAATAAGATAACTTCCAAACATTCTACGTTAGGCATACCCATCAGCTGTAACGGTGCCAATCTTAAATATCCCACACTGTCACTTGTATTGCTTGAAAATCTCTTTACAGTCACCGGCCATACCAGCACATCTCCCCAGAGATGCTTTTGTGCTTCCCTTTCATGCAGGAAGATTAAATCTTGGAAAAGCTGTAGCAAGTCTTTTGTCAGTATTTCAAAGATGGAGCAACCCCTCATTTTAAACAGAAAAAGTAAGGAGCAAATGACATCACAGATGTTCTTGTGCAATGTGCTGCAGTTTGGAGTTGCGGCAATTCGGAGAAGCCTCGTTATGATCCAGTTACTAAATTCTAGGACAATGAAAAGAAACAGCACTCAGAAAACTAGTAAGTTTTCTTAAAATAAATAAATAAACAAAGGAGGCTTTAAAAACAAAGCCTCCTACTAAAAAGCACCTCCTTGAGAGAAAATTACTCACCAATTAAAAAAAAAAAAAAAAATAAAAAAAAAAAAAAAATAATTTCATTGAGAAAAACGTGTAAGCTTAGTAAACAGAAAGCTTTTGCAGGGACATTTCATCAGGAGATCTTATTGAAAACCAGGAAGTGATTGTGGGCAGGAAGAGAAGACTAATTTTAGAGTGGGTAGTTCCAGACATTTTTTTCCACCTCAAAAAAACCCACAGACAGTAACTATTTGTATAGGATATCTCATTAACGTTAGCTGGGCGGTATCATAATTACTAAGCAGAAGTACTGAATAAGGTCAAACTCTGTTCTCATAAATCACCATTATCACACACGCAAATCAATTCACTTAATAAAAGTCCATCATAAAATTCATAGGTAATGGCCAACTTACCAATTTCTATTTCCCTGTTTTCTTTTGTATGAATACATAAGCAGAAAATTAAAATCCTGTAAATACCAAACCTGAATATAAACACTTTCAAACTCACCAATGGAACTGCATTCAGTTTCCTCCTGATTTCCACCCACATTTACAAACATAAGGGGGGAAGATTTCATTATATGTTGAATAAAATCCAGCAGCATTACAGAACTTGGCTGTGAATCTGATTTCTTAATGAGTTCCAAAGCAACTATAAAAAAAAAAAGATATTTCTGAATTAGTATTGCAATAAACCAAGTTCATGAATTTTGTTCACACCTAAAACAGGAGATGAAGAAATTTATTATATAAAATATTATGATACGGTATCAAAGCTGTGTAGTTATCAATCTGAAATGTACCGTGTTAGTCCATGAAAAAAAAAATTGTAATTGTAAACCCTGTACATGACACCAAACTGTATGAAGTAAAATACAAATTGCTCAGAATAAATATTATTCATTAACACTATTTCCATTCATTTAATTAGTACTATATCCAGCTCTTTGATTAGTGAAAAACAGCAAATAGTTAACAGTTTAATTTGTAATCATGTTTTCCCAGATTTATGATCTCTGTAGAAAAAAAAAATGCTGAGAATTGTTCTAAAGCTGCAAGAAATCAAAGTTTTTAAGTTTCAACTTCAGCTTACGGAATCAAGCTTAACAAAATATTAGAGCTATCTAGTGCTGCTACACAGCTTCCCTGAAGCAACTATCTGAATTACACCACATTTATCCAAATTCCACAAGGTTATTAAAGAGCACAAAAAGGAAACTATCCCAGATTTAGACAGCAATTAACCAGAAAAGTTACATGGTAAGGATAAAATACAATACTTATTTATTTAAAAACAATCCTTAAGAACAGGCTGTCTTTTCTTTCTTTTTTTTTTTTTTTTTTTTTGGCAATTATACATTTGTCTGAAGTCACTTCGTACTACAAAAGCAAATACTTCATTCAACTACTAACATTTGTTGAAGTGAGATGTAAGTTTGAGAGAAGGGGGATTACTTAAACTGTAAATCACATTTAAAATTTATCAGTTTGAAAGATAGGGATGTAATACTTACCCACATCTACATCTGTAAGAATTCTGTCAATGAACTGGCAGAGTATTTGTCTTGGTTTCTGAACAACTGTATTGTATTCTTCTGGACTAGCACTAAAGTTAAAAGTACATTATGTTATCTATTTTAAAACATTAAATAATCGATCTCAACAATCTCGATAATCGATCTCGATTAAATAGTCGATCTCAACAACACAGTGTTAAACACAGAAACTTGTAATTTTTTCTTTCAGAAGTCTTCAAAAATAAATGCAGATGGTTTTCTTGTTTTAGTGACCAGCATATTATATTTTCTTCTCTCCCCTTATTTTTCATACACATAAAGTTGTATGAAATGCTGAAAATTGTTTAATTTTATTATGCAACTATGTTTGATATACACTAAATACACTTCTGACCTATTATACCCACCACCACAAAGCAAAACAGTTTTTTTAATTTTTCTGCCCCAAAGGTTTGGCAAGGAAAAATAAAATTGAGTACCCCTTTCACTTTGGGAATTAACAAAATTATTCAGCTGATTAGCTACCAGTATGCAGGGTAAGAGGTATCAACAGCAACTGCTGAGGTGAGTACTATGTCAGTAACTTTTTTAGGTCAAATTTTAAATATTCAACTGTAGCTCTTCGTGAACTAGTTGACTACCACAGAACAAGCTGCGGTCTTGATGCTGCCATTAGAACTCTAGAGCCAAACCCTTTTCTTTCTCTGTACGGATGGAGCACAGACATGCCCCAGTCATGAAATGCTCCTGTACTGGTTTAATCTTTGTCCCAGTGCAACTTCTTTCAACTGAGCTGAAGAGCAGCAGGTTTTGATCTGTGAGAACACGTGCAGCAAATGACCATCGTGTGCTGAAGTCTCGGAGGTAGGCAGGTTCGTTTCACCTTATACAATGAAGATTGCAGCAAGGGTAGGAGCACACCAAACACACTGTGGATGGCTTCAGCAGAGGCCATACGAAATGAATTCTTAGCATGCTTGTGATAAACTCAGATGTCCGCCTAGCTCTTTAAGCTATTTATCTTCCCTACAAGCTGAACAATTGTGATGCAAGGTGTTATTTTGTATGTGCTCTACCTACCCAGCACAAGAGATGGGCTTTGCTTATGACATTACCTCAAGGAGCAAGAAACCCAAGCTCCAAGCTCTCAGCGCTGCCACAACCTTCTCGCCCTCCCCTCCAAGTTGTCACCTGCAGAATGCTACCAGTGCTGCTCTTTTGGGATTGCGAAGCCTTTTAAGTGGCAATATTAAAGGGAATGAAAGAAATTCAAGGACCACAAAAAACTTTAAAACACAAAGGAGGTAGAACCGAAGCAAAGAAGGCGGTTCCAGTGGTGCCATCACCACAAGGGATCTTCAGGAGCGTGCGCCTACAAGATAACATCTGAAGCCTTGCTTCCAACCCCTTCGGGCAGCAGCAGACGACACTTCAGCAGGACACGCTTCTGACTCAGAGCAGCTCGCATCCATCCCGCGGGGGGCACAGGACGGAAAGTAAACCCGGCGAGGGAGGTACCACGCGGGGCAGTAGCGGGGACGAGAGGCCGGGCCCCGCTCCCCGCTCCCCCAGGCCGCCAGTCGGGGCAGGGGCCGGGCCCCCACTGCCTACCTGCCGAGCTCCCGCAGCGCGGGGATCATGGAGGCCATCTCCAGGCCCTGCTCCGCCATGCCTCCCGCTTCCACCCGCCTCCGCTGCCAGCCGCCTGCTCGCCCGCGCCCCCCGGCGGCGCTCCGCCTTCGGCCGCTTCGCGCCGGGCTCCGAAGCGCGCCGCCACGGCCGCTCCCCGCCCCCCGAGGGCCGGCCCCGCCGCGCTCTGCCCCTCTCCCTTCGGGCGCCCTCGGCGCCCTGACCGCCCGCCGCCGGGCGAGGCGTGAGGCGGGCCGCGGCGGTCCCGCCCCTACTTCCTTCACGCCCCGCCATTGGCCGTGGGAGCTGCCCGTCCGCTCTCCCCGCCCTCCTGATTGGCCCCGCCTCGGCCGCCGGCAGCAGGTGGTGCGTGCCTCGCGGGGCGTGGCGGCAGAGCGGGCGGCGGCTGCTCAGGTAGGGAGCGGGGGAGCCCCCGGGGAGCCCCTCGGGGCTGCGGGGAGCTGTTGCTGGTCAGCTCCTTTAACAGGCGGCCGGGCTCGTCCTGATAAACGCACGTAGGCTGTTTAATTAAAAATAATAAGCTGTGTTGGTCGTCTAGAGGTTGCTGACATAGGAAGGGGCTGGGGGACTTCAAGAAGCTGTAAGACACAACTGGGTTTAATCTTGGTTGTTTGTTTTTTTTTTTAATAAATATGATAGTGTTTTCTGCTACCTGACTTTATTACCCTTTAAGAGTAAATCCTAGAGAGAAAGCGAAAACCATACAGCTTTCTGTGCTTCAAGTAATACTCTGGTGCTCCAGGAAGACCAGGTACGTCTGGGTTTTATTTTGAACGGAGAATTTTCTGTGTGATTCAGGTTAAGAAAAACTTCTTAAGACAACTTAAAAACAGCATTCTGAATGCAAACGTCCAAGCCTGAGACAGGCTTGGAAGAAAGCCTTCTTGGCTAAGAAAGGTGCGACTTGCACTGCTTGCTAATTTGATGAGTTAAAATCCCAGAGACATAATCCTTGGTAAACTTAGGAGAGGTGGGAAGGTACCTGCTGGGACGGTAGAGGAGTCTGAACAGGATGTATTATTCTTTAGCTTCCAATCTGAAGAAATAGGATTAAGTTATTGTGTTATACGATGTTATTTCTTCATTTATACAGCATAAGTGGGATTTGCGCAGTGCTGAATGGGAAAAAAACAAAAGTACTTTTGCATGTAAGTCTCTTGAGTCATAAGTGAGATGCTATTAACGTAGGTATTGTAGGAATTATGTCGTTTGTCATAGGTAGAATGCTATAGAATTTCAAAGCACAGTTTCTTCAAGTATTTAACAAAGTACAAATTCGGACTTCTATTTTTTTTTCCGTCCAGCTGTAGTAACTACTCATAGCACTTCCCTAAAGGGAAATCTCTGTTTTCCATCCTTCACTGGGCGTGAGGTTAGAACCTTCTGTTTGTTCCTGGTTTTGAAGCCCCATCCAGTACATTCTGGGTAATATTGTCAAGTTCTTCCTGCTGACTGGGTCTTAGAAGACTCTTCAGTGCCAAAACAACCTTATTGTGCCCGGAGGAGGTAAGAAGTCTTGTGGATGTTCCATGTGAAATATTTTGCGCTTGCAAAACCTAGCACTCCTCAAACCCTCAAAAGATGCACCCGGTTTGGCTGCTTACTCTTCTTGAGCACACAGTAAGCAGCTCAATAAACTCTTAGTTCATCTCCTTGCTTCTTCCTTATCCCATTTTTTTAATGTCATCTTTACCCCTAGGAGATGGAGAGGGAGGAGATAGAAAGGAGAGGGAGCTGTGTTTTCCAGCTGGAGAGAGTGACTTGCTGCTAATGAAAATCGTGTGCCTTTAGGCCATTTTGTATTTTCTTTACCAATGAGTCTTGGGTGTGCAGAGCTCACAGCTTGCAGAACTCAGGGAAATTGATGCAGGTAGGTAGAGCTAAGTATCAAATCCAGTGTATGGGGCATTAACAAGAGCTATGCCAATGCCAACTTCCCCCTTGCCCTTGGGTAGTCCTATCACTTAATAGTTGTGTGGTACTTCCACACCCAGGTCTCAATTTTTTTTTTCGCTTTCATTGCTTCTTTACCATGTACCTCTGCAGGTCAATGTACTTAGTTTGAGACACTGAGAAACGCTGACTTTGCCTTGGACAAGCAGAACACAAGAGCGTGTTCATTGCCTTATTCCCTCAGTTATTTAATTCTGAGAAAGAAGTACTGTTTGTGTTGGGGCTCATCTGCTCTGTGGATGTATGTGAGATGTTCCCCTTTGTCGCTATAGGGACCCCAGTTAAATCTTGTCTGTCTCCTGCAGCTAGATACAAGTGATTACATTGGGGCATTTAAATGCACACACGCATTCCTTGATGCCTTCATGAACTGTGACGCGCGAGCATTGCCCAGGCAGGTTTGGTGGTCAGAGGAGTTGTAGCCAAGATGGTGCACTGAGCCCCTCGTGAACACCTAAGGAGTTTCGTGTAATATCAGGGTGTGCTTAGGGCTTATCACTTGTGTGGCTGCTGTAATCACACCAGATTGTACGATTACTTGAAGTCAGATGTCCGTATATAGCCATGGAAGTGGTTGTCCTGGTAGCTGGCTGACCTTTGAACACACTGCATTGTTCATGCACACCATAAAAAAGTGTATTCCGGCAAGCTCTGTTTTAATCTGTGCCTGTGTTGCTTAGTCAACTTGTCTAGAGCGAAAGGGCACAGGCTGAAATTATACCTGGTCCTGAATATTGCTTTGAAGATTTAAAATAAAATGTAAAGGTAAGAATGAAGTGAAAATGAGACTGGTGAAAACCTGCGATAGTAAATGCTGGTTAGGACTAATCTAGATAGGTCGTAGTCCTGCAAGCATTTTTTTAATACGAATAAACCTCCTTAAGTGCTAAAGACTATTCATGAAGCAAAATTAAACATCTGAGTAATTTGGAGAGCGTGTTAGATGATATAATCTTTAGGAATCTGGTGTTATTACATGGCAGCAATGACAGTTGTGTTTTTTGTGTTGTGTTTTTTCGACTAATAAAAATGAGTTGCCTGTATACGTCTTGCCTGTATACATAGGAGATGGACTCGATGATCCTTGTGGGTCCCGTCCAGCTCAGGTTATTCTATGGTTCTGTGATCTTTTTGCTACTTGTTTCTTGCTTTCTTGACAATCACTGGGCAAACAGCTGACCAGTGATCACATTGTGGTATGCAAAGGGATATTAACACAAAATCAAAACTGGTATTAGTCAGATCAAGTTTGAATATTAATCAAGAGATCTAGATTACTAATGGAACCAATTCTGCATTACAATCGCATCAAAACAATTAAGGGATATTTAAGCATCTCTGTAGCTACACAACTAAAGAAGGGCTGTAAAATGAAACAGGAAGGGTGACTTCTGTTATCTGGTGTATTGTTTTGTGGTAAATTGATTACGTGACTTCAGCTTTGATTCATACCAAATGCAGTCATGACCTTCTGTACCTTACTATCTTTTTCAGTACTTCTAAATATAAATTACTTGATGAATTTCTAGACTCTTTTGCATATGTCTGTGCTTAATTACAGCTATTCCATACAGGTTTCTGAGGAGAATAAAGGTAGTACATCACAATTGCTTATCAGTGAGGCTGGTATTGCTAAGCCTCAGCAATAAATTATGCATAAAGCAGGTCGTGTGCTTGTACATGTGCCCTTTTGATGGGAAAAGGATTATCAGCCCACTTACAGGGTTCTCTTGCAGATGTTTTGTTAATAATAATAGGCACTAGGAAAAAAAAATTTGGTGCTGGATCTGGTATTGCCCAGCTTAATTCGCTTAAAGTATATTTGCCCTTCAATCTTGTTAGTAATCATTGGTAGGTTTCAGAATGGGCTATTAAAAGCATTGACGTGCAGTAGAGCTGAAATATTAGGCCATATGTTATCAACAAGATTATATCTACCTGAACGCCAATTTAAAGGATTTCCGTGAGCTTCAGGAACTAGTTTCTTTTCTAATGAGATGTTTCCTCGTAGGTTTTTATGTTCCAGAATTTTTATATTTTAGAATGCCTTTGTCTTGTTTGTTCATAAAGCCTTTCTTCTAGCTTCACATTTTCCTTTCTTCCATATTTTCCCTACATGTCCTGCTATTTCTTTGTGTGAGTTTATCCCCTTACGACAAAGGCAAATGTGAGTCTGTTCTTTCCTAACCGAAAGGTAGGTCAATAGAAAATAGTACGAAATCCCCTATTCCCTTTGACTTAAGTACTTTGCTTCTGCATCGTTTCTAGTCCCTTCAAGCTTGATGTATGGAACCAAGATGTATTTGAAACTGTTGGGAGTTTTGCCATTATATAGCTGGCATCAGGACTTGGCTCTGATCCCACATCTTCTCTTTTATTTTCCCCTTCAGTATCATGATGTAGTAAGTGAGAAAATCATTCATAACTGAATATAAATGTGTATTTTGCTTTGCTTGTCATCATGTATATCAGCTATTCAATTTTGTGGGCCAGAATATTTTTTACATCCCAAACTAGCAAAATGTTATAACACATGAATAAATTTAAGCCTTATCAATGATTTCATTGGTTTAAAAGAGAGTTATCATTTGCTTGGCATTGTATCCACAGATAACGACTTCACTAATTCAAGGCCTGTTGGACAATCCTTCAAAAAGCTTCTGTCTTGCTCATCTTAATCATTGCTATCTATATATCTTCAACCTTTCGAATGAATTTCATTATCCTGTTATTGCTGTGTGTCTGCAGACACGTATCACTGAACGTACGTGGAAAATACGTATCCTCTATACGGTACAGTGCTGGGAACTCTGTCATGTTTTGGGTAAAGTAAAATGCAGTTTCATCAACGTTGTCCAAAAGGTACAAGTGGAAATGCCATTGCAGTGGGAATTATTTTATATGGGAATTACTTTGACTCTTCTTTCTAACCATTCTATTAAAATTGAGCCTGGCCAAATCTTAGCTGCCTCTCACGGTTTGGTCACACTGCACGTCTCAGGCTGACTGTCATGGTTATTATAAAATGAGATGAAATGTTCCTAGAACAAGATAAAGTGTTAGCATTTAAATTAGAATGTATTATTAAGCTATGCTACAATCCTGTCTGGTTTGCATTCTTAAAATGCCACCTAAGTGAAAGAAGAAGGCTGCAAGATCACTTGCAAGTGCCTAACATTACACTAACATTGCAAGTGACATGTTACAAACTGTTAGTGGGGAAACACTTCTGATGGCTCCTTCATGCGGTATAAAGCTTGCTGGAATGTATTGGTTATATAGCTAAAAAATATGCCCAGATAGCACAAGTGTTAAAACTAATGTGAATCAGCATGGTGTGACTGATGGGAGCTGAGGACAGGCTGATTTGTATCAGTCTTTCCTCCAACCCCCAAGATGCCTTTTGCTCATTTTTCCTGGTAATACTGGTTCCTTGGCTGCGTTGATGAAATAGTGTTTTAGGAAGTAAATCTACAGTTGAGGAAATCCTTGAACATAACAAATAAGTAAAGGATTAATAGACTTGGCGATCACAAGAAGTCATTTTCATGAGCTAGTTTGGACTCCCACAAGACTCAGATGGCAGGCTTTTGCTAATGCATGCTGCAGGAAATCTGGAATGCCTGAGTAAGCTATAACTTATCTTTGGAAGAGCTAGCTAGCCTTGTCAAGATCTGACATGATGTCAAATCCATGAGCTATTCAAATAATTAGTACTCACTAATATAATATTTTATCTTCAAGTTTTTTTGTTTGTTTGTTTTTCTGGCTTAGAATAAGTACTCAGTTTGGCTACAGAAAAGTCTTAGCTATGTAAGTAGGGCTTCTGAAATAAATTTTAAAGCCTAACCTAAAGCTGAACTATATTCTGAACCTGATTTATGTAAATTTTATTTTACTTTTTTTCCAGATAATGGATGTAGCACATTAATAAACTGTGCAGAAGTAAATTGAGGTTTAGGGCTAAACATTTATCCGAAGGTTTGTTGTGAACAGGAAGGAAAGGTTGCATTTTGTTGTCTTACTGCAAGTGCATCGCGCTGTTACCCTTCTTAGCATCAAGCGGTACTGATGGGTCGATAGCAACCCCTCTGCTCACTTAGTGTATTTGTTCAGTTTTATATTTTGAATCCTTGTAATGTACTTATAGCTCCGGGGAGTTGTCTTAGATTTGTACAAATGCAGGAGACATGCAAGTCTTACAGGAAATACTCAAACGTATCTGGCCAAATGGTATCTTCTCTGAAGCTGTCTCTGAGCCATACGAATCCCACGGCTGAGGTTTTGACTAATTTAGTTACACAACATTTGTAGAGAAATTTCTTTTTTTGTTCTCTTCCAAACATGATTTAAAGTGACAGTTGGCAGCTACAGCTGTACGTTTTCTTCTGGCCTAATGAAGAACACCAGTACCAGCAAATGAACTTTGTGTGCTGCAGATATGCTTCTAGTTGCACAGACAGAAGTGTTCACTCCGCCTTACTGCTGGGCCTCTTTATGCTCCGCGTCTCAGCAGGCGTGCCTCCTGGAGGCCGTGAGCTCGCCAGTGGGCAGCATTTGCTGCGGGCTCTGCGGGGACTGGAAGTTGTGACATGCTGCCAGTCGCTTTTGCCATGTATTGCAGAAGACTGTCCTTTTCTCTCTAGCTTGACCAATGAAAAAAGCAAAACAAAAATAACCTCTGAATTTTCCATGACAGAAAATCCTGGCTTGCTTGTAGTGTAGCAGCCGATCAGTCTAATCTTCTAATAATCTTTTGAACCATGTAGAGTTGAACGAGGAATTAGCAGGGAACAGAGGGCCGTGTTGCCCTCTGATTATTAATGAGAACTTAAAAATACTCTGCTAACACAATATGCTCCCATGCTGTTTACTGACTGCAGTCAGCTACTGCCTAAAACACCTGTGGATGTACACTGAATTGCTGAGGAGAAGAATATGCATTTGTATTGTTACCCTTAATGATCTTCACATGATTAACTTCTGGGGTGACCTTAAAACTAAGTTCATTAGTTAGCGTCAGCCTGTGGCTCTGGGCTGGATTTCCAGTACTTGCAGCGACCCGAGGCTCCTGCTTGGAGCCCAGCAGAGAGCCGGGCATGCTGGAGGGCGAGGGCAGGGCTGTCCTGGCGAGTGCCGCGTTGGCCGTGCCAAGAGCTCCGTCCCCTTCTGCCTCGTAGGCTTGTTCACTGATAGCTTTGTTCATAATTTTGCTTTTGAACTTAGGTGCTAACTAAATGCTATTTTCACACTTAGAGAAGAGAAAAATGATTAGTGATGTTCCAGTTGGCTTAAGAAAAAGATACATTTTCTTAAGTTATAGGTAGCATGGAGGGATAAATTCCTCATCAAAGAACGATGAATAAGGTGTGTCCTACCTCTTAAACAGCACCAAATCTGGAGGAAATAGAGGCTTCAGAAAAGAACTGACGGCCTTGCAAGACGTGAAAACATCAGTAGCATTATTAACAGATCAAACAGGTAAGGTGAATGTGCTTTGATTGTAGTAGTTGAAATGCAAGATCCAGCAAACTCAGGAAAACTGAAGCATGTATGTAATCTGTGCAATTATAACTGGCTAAGAGTAAAATAATTTTGGCTATGAGATGGCTAAAGACAGTTGCTGGGCTGGAAGCAGGCAGATAGTGTAAAGCCATGCTACTTGCTGCATTCTAATGTTTCTGGTTACTTCTGCTTCCTTGCTGTAAATAAGGGGGGGTCAGAGTGAAGTTGCAGCTGTTGGACTGTAATAGCACTATCCCTTTCAGAAATGCAATACTTAAGTTGTAGTTTGGGGGAGACCAGAAGATGGTGGGTCAGTGACTTTAACACTACTATCAGTTCTCATACTCTGCCTGAGCTTTCCATAACAATTGAAGATGCTCCCTGACCTGTGCTTCATGGAGTTGAGAACTTATGTGAGGATCTGATTAATTTTGAAACAAATTTCTAGACCTTTTGGTTATAGAGAAAGCTTAAAAAGTTAATGAGGATAATGTGAGATGTCTGAAAACAGAAGGCAGATGTCATTCCAGATTAATAATTTTAAACTCCTTTGTCATTTCATATTTTTTTTAATAGATTAGGCTATGACTCATGATTGTTTTTTGAAAGTTTGGGATTGTGATTATTGCTTCTGGTTAATTTTTCTGTTTAGTAATTAACTATCAGTGCTATAATTTAATTTAAAAAATGTTGTAAATCCTATTTGTAAAGTACTGGAGCACCCAGAAAGCTTTTCTGTCAAATGAGATTCCCGTCAGCAAATCTTGAGTACCGAGCATGCGTTTGGCTATTTTACAGCCAAAGTTCCTACTGATGCAGTTTCTTCAGTAGGAATTTCAGCATTTCTTTCCTAACCAAAATAGAAATATACAGAATGTTTATGCAGGAATTTGGTATAAAATAATGCCATCTTTATTCATAATTTTAGTTCTGTGTTAGCAAAAGCTGTATGTGCATAAACCTAGCCAGAAAAAGGAGATTAAGTATCATTTGCTGGTGTGTCTTTCAACTCACTTCCTTTTGCTGTTGTAAACTTGATATGTAATGTCAGCCAAGGCACAAAAGAATGACTTCAGGATAGAGTGCCTGAATTAACGTGCTTCTGTTAGTGTAGCCTTTCCATTTATATTTTAGTGAGGTTTGCTTTAGCGAAATGTGACAGTAAAAGCAAATTTAGATTAAAAAAATTACTTTTCACAGCAGTGACTGGTAATCAAATGGGTTTTATCACAAGCTGTTTCCTAATTTCTCATCAAATGTTCTGTACATTAACGATAGACATTTTCCATCTCACGTGCATTAGTGTGGTAAGCTGCTGTGATGCTTTGGTCTGAGGTGGTATGCGCCTTGCTATGGTTTGTGGGCTCAGCAGTGTTTCTGGGTCTGGCACCCTGTGCCTTGGGGGCTGTGTTTGTTGGCTCAGCCCAGGTTGTCTCCTCATTCTTGGTGGCACCCTGTGAGGCGCCAGCTTCCCTCTCCAAAGTTTGGTTTTGCCTTCATGTTAATCGTTGCTTTTTTTCCTTCTGCCCGTGGCTGGGTGTGTTCTGAGTTCTCAGCGCAGTTCTTTTCTCTGGTCAGTACCTCTGCTTAGATGTTCGTGCCACACACTGCCATTTCGTTCATCTCCTGATTGCAAAGCATTTATTCTGGCTTTCCAGAGGAGTGCATTTGCCTGGTGGATTACCAGGTAGATGCACTGAAATGCTGTGAACGGAGACGTTTCCATGGGTGAGGCCAGTGGATATAGGGACGTCAGAGAGGTGAGGTGGTGACGCAGAACGGGCAGAGCACGAGGGGCGCATTGGCTGGGCCCTGCACTGGCGCTTTGGGAAGGAGGGTCTGGCACGCGTGTGTGCAGGGAAGCCAAGCAACTAGTTGGCATGGGACGTGGGTTTCAGTACAATTAACTGCTTTTTGGAGAGTACCAAATGATCCATCCGTAGGGCTGATGTGGGTGGTATCACTGGAGATAACAGAGTCATAATATGTGAAATAGTATATTGAATGGATTGAACTTGTTGGAAGAAGAAAATAAGTGGTTTCTGTTCAGGGATCAGTCAAATGCTTTTGGGGCCAGTGTAAACATTATGGTGTTTATGCTTTCTAAACAGTAAACACGATAGTATTTACACAAGTGAAGCAGCTTCTTCCACTTCTTCCACCGAGTCACCTTAAGCTAGCCTGACCCACGTGTGACCTCCTGGAACCTTGCTGACCAACTTGGAGCTAGCTCTGTAATCACCTATTACTTGAAATACAGACATTGCCACCTCTAAAATGAAAAGCAAACATCTATTTTTTTTTTCTAAACAGTACCTTTAAATGTTTAATTTTTATTAAAAACAAACAAACAAAAAAAAACAACGCTGCCTTTAAACTCAGGTAATAAGATGGGGCTACCTCAATTATGTTAATGTTACTTCGAGTTACAGTGGGCAGGCTTGGGAGTGTTCTTGAGCCGAGGAAAACACATTAATGCTCAAAGTGAATAAAATTCTTCATTACAAATGCATGTGGTGATCGTAAATGTGGATAGTAGTTGCCCAGCTTGTAACTAAGGTATGTATGTGAAGCACCCAAGTGAAAATGGGTTCCTATAACTGTAAGCCATACAGCTCTTGGGTACAGGCTGCAAGTTTCAAGGGTTTTATCCCAGGACTTCTAAATTTCCTTTGTGACCACTAGTTTTAACGGTATCAGTAGAAGGTAAAAATTATTCTAGACTTCTGATAGTATGATGGATGCTAAAGCAGCACAAAAAATGATTGAAATTGGGAAGGTTAATACCACACCAGCAAAGATCACGTGTGTTACAGTCCTAGTGGTTTCTACAGATGTGAACTTTCTAATATGCTGGAGGGGACAATTGTTCTAGAATTTATTCAACAAAAGGTCTTCTACATGAGCTCCTGTTTTCACGGCTGTTCTCTAGTCGCAGTTCTCTTGTCACTGTTCCTGCCTGTTTTTCCATGTCCTTTATTATAGTATGTGGATTTTATCACTGGATGCCAGAGTTTCTTATTTGAAAATCCAAGTATCTTACTTAAAAATCCCATAGTGAATGCCTCAATGATTGTCCATGCATATAGTGAGATATGTAACTGAGTCCTTGAGGAACATCTGTGATTACACTAACCACATCATTGATACAGCAGCACTAAACAAGAGCAGATTGCTCCGGTCTTGGAAGAAATACCATGCCAGTTGCAGTGTGGATAGTTGCAATGTTTGTTAACTATAAAGTCCTTGTGTTTTTTGTAATCTTCTCCCAATTAAATATTTGTGTTGTTGAGGAATGAAAGAAATATTTAGAAGTATTTGAAATTGATCGAGAAGGAGGTTTAGATAACATCAAAGGTAGCTTAGATTTTTGGTTTGAGTGCATGCAAATTCCTACTCTACTTTCATTTTCCTTATGTGCCTGTGCTTTTCCTGGCAAAGCATGAGTAGTATGTGTACGGTGTTAATGAACTTTCACCAAGACAAAGGTTATGCATAATAAAATCAAGAATATGTGCCACTTGAGCAGATTCACTGTATCTGACCTTCAGTTTGGATCAGAGTTCTTTGAATTTAATCACATCAGAGATTCTGAAGGGAAATTCTATTATTCAAGTCCCTTAATTTTGTTGTTTATGATGACACAACTGTTTAGTGTTTTGTATTGTATACTAAGATTCTCTTCTTGCTAATTTGTTGGAAAGCTGATATATTTGTATTTCATACAAGATGCAGATAGTTCAAAATTCCTCATTTGGAAGCTTTCATTAAGCAAAATGTATAAGTGCAGTTCTTGTGTTTTCTCAAAACTGTGATGACTGCTTTAGATTAAAGAAAGTCATTTTTTTGTATTAAAAACTGAAGTGTTGCCGCTTATCAAGGGAACTGTGGAAAAAAAAAACACAACTGTATTTTTAATAGTGATGCACTTGTTATTTTCAAGTCCTAAACTAAAAACTGCTTGTTGCGTGGATGCAATGTTGTGCATACTTTTTTTTTTTCAGCTGGAAGTGGTTTGTTAGGAGGTGCAGAGCCCAGGATACTCTGTATTGCCAATATACACAGATGTAACTTTGCTGTTCTGTGCTTCTTCCACAATCAAATGGCAACTAGTGTGTTCTGAGCTGCTGTGTTTATAAACGTTAGCAAATACTGCTAATGGGAGAAAACGCTCGTTAATGCACACAGCTCTGCAGGGCTAGTGGTATTGGTTTGCGTTACTCAGTGTCCCGGTTTCACAGAAACGTCGCTGTTTCGGGTAGTTGAGATTTCTGTTGGTGACGATGTGCTCATTAATACCACAGTTTGCGGCAGTAACACAGGTGAGGCAGAGGAAGCAGAGGGGTGGCCTGTGACCTGCTGTGGGACTCGGAAGACCGGGAATGGCCGACCTTCACTCTTGGCCTTCGGAACTGGAGGGGGAGGTGCTCGGTGGCCGCAAAGAGCAATTACAGAGCTGGGTTTTGCCTGCCATTTGCTATTCTAGACAACGGCATGCTTCATCCAAGTGAAATGGAAGACTACAGCCTGAAAGAAATCTTGACGCAGCACACTGAAAGGGGGATTTTAAGGGGTTTTATAAATCAGGCTAAATCTGGGTTAATGTTGGCAGAGATGAGCAGATGTTGCTTTGCCTGTGGATATGAGGTAGACACAATTCAAGTTCCTGTTCCAAAGCATGGAGGGGATAAAAACACTCCCAGGTCTCTGCTGGATGTAGATGAAACTTGAACTTCTAGGAAAAATAACAAATGAACAAGACCAAAACAGGTCCCAGCTGGCCTGGCTGAATTTGCCCAAATGGCTTATGTTTCTAAACTGCTAACAGTTGAGGTCTCCAGAATGTTTTAGGCAAGGAACTGGGAACTCTGCACATAATAGCTTTATTTCAAAATCAGTGACATAGAGGTAGTCCTGCTGGCACAGGTAAGCTTTCCTTTTATTTATTTTTTTATTAGTAATGCTGAGTGCAACAATGCAAAGCACAGGCAGGCTGAGAGCCTGCTGAATGATGCATGTGAATGAAACTGCATGAAACTGATCCCGTCGATGAATTTGCATGGCTGTTCTGTATACTCAGCAGCCAAGGAAGCTGGAGGCATTTTGTTCGGATGAACAGGTAGCTTTCTAAACTAAACGTTTGTAAACATATAAACATATGTTTATAATAGAATTGTTCTTCATCCTGACAGAAGTCTCACAAAATTATTCTGTTAAGTGAAATTATTATTTATTTATACTGTAATAAGTGAATGTGGATCAGGCCCATGACCTGTCTAAAAAACTAAATATATCAGCTTATTGTTTTCCTATTTCTTCTTGAGTCACCCATGTTTATCCTAAAGGCATAGTAGAAAATGTTGTTTTACTGTTCACTGGATTTACTGTACTATGTTGAATAAATTCCTATAAAGCGAGTAATTAACTTGAGTGCAAGTCTTCTAGTCCTCTGTACATAAAATGCATATTTCATTGATAAAGAATTTCTCTGGCTGGTTTGATAGCTTTACTCTAGCAAAGAGCAGTACGTACAGTTCTGGGAGAAGTTTAAAAATATTAGCTGCTCCCTGTTAAATTGTACCTTGTTCCCTGCATAATGCTGTGCCTACGAGAGTGAGGAAAATTCTGTGGAGTATCAGTTTATATGTTGAAAAATGGCACTTTTTCATTGTTACCATTTAACTTGCAGTAATTACGAAATACTTCTGATGGTCATAAATGTATTAATTTATGGATATGTTAGCCATGTTTAGAAGGTCAGGCTGAAACTTGCATGTACTGACTCTTGAAGATGGTGAAGTTTCCCCCTGACCGTATGGTATTTAACGAACTATTTTGCTTTGTTACACTTCTAATTGGTTGCAGTGCGTACTTCCTTGATTTTATGCAACAAAATAGAATGTTAAAATGCACTTTGCAGTTCATATTACTCTGTTAATAACTGCGCCTAATACTGTAATTGTACCCTGCCTCTTCTTTTCTTAAAAAAAAAAAAAAAAAAAGCAACACGCCTCAGGAGTTGCGATCTTTATTTTATATGTATACACGTGTTATGTTGATAGAGCTAATCACTTTGACCTTTCAGTCGTCTCCTGTTTCAAAGTTACGCTGGCATCCTCTTTGCTGAATTAGGTGTCTGTATATATAAACAGAAATATCACAGAACTGTAGGGGTTGGAAGGGACCTTGAAAGATCATCGGGTCCAACCCTCCTGCAAAGCAGGTTCCTCAGAGCAAATATATATACCTATTTCTTTCTTTATCAAGCCCAGTGCTGATAGCTCGTCATTCTACAGGTGGTTTTGATTCTTTCATTCTACCTTTAGAGGGCTATTCTGTTCCACAGTTAAGAACTCTCTCTCTCACTTCAGATAACATGACGCGTAATTCTACCCTCTTTGTCTCCTGCAGCTTTTTCATTGATATGGGAAAAATAACTTGTCCTTTCACATTGTTAAAGAATTGCTGTAGTTGGCCTCTAATCTTCACCTGTATATGGAGGTCAAGAATAATTGTAACGTAAGAAAAAAGGTCTTTTAATGTAACATTAAAAAAAAAAAAAAAAAGGTTGGGCAGGAGTTCTTGAAAAGACAACAGAAATGTGTGCATGTATCTGTATATTAACATAGAGCCAAAATTCTGTGTATCAATGGTAGTTAGTTCCGGTGATCACTGTTTCTGCACCATACAAATCTTTGCTAATGTTTAATTAGCATTTTCTCAGTTACAATATAGCATTATTTTCTGTCCCTACTCAATATGGAAAATATCTGATGCGCATCCTCATTGTAAAGTTCCTTTTGTATCTCTTATGCCTGGTAATGCATTCATTTCTCTCTGAAACAGGTTAGAGCTTCTAGTTTAATCTGACAATGGCTTAAATTCAGGGGGGATATTTTTGTTCTTTTGTTTTGTTTTGTCTTTGCATTAAATTGTATCTCCATTTGAGTCAAAGCTTGGTGAGAGAAGTCAAATGTTAATGTCTTGTAATTGTAGGTAGTACATATCAATAACTAATGATCACTACCAAAGCGGTAATTCTTCTGCACAACCTGTATTTGACAATGATGCTAGCTTGGCTGTCATTAGAAGCAACAGATTGAAGGATGATGCAGAGAGCGAGTGGTACTTGCGCCAGGAAAGAGGAGGTGTGTCTCTAGTACCAGGCACAAAGAACAGCAACAAAAGAAAATAAGCTCTTGAGTCAGCATTTGTAACATCCATTGTAGTTGCGGAAGCAGCTGCAGCATGAAAACAGGGCAAATAGAATTTGAAATGAAGCTGAAAAAGAAATTGCCAATTGCCTGTAGGGATGGAGGAAACCACTGGGGCTGATTGCCAATCAGTCACTCAGTTTTTTTTCTGACAGACTTGATAAGAGGTCAAAAGAGAGACAGGAGCTGCTGTTTGACCAGCTTACTGTGTCCCTGGCTGTTGCTCAGCCACAAATACTCTTCCACGCACAAAGAAATACCTCGATGATACCAACGGTAGTTTACATTAGTGTTGGATGCGGAACATTTCCAGGAGACTCCAGTGAATTGTCTTCAGATACAAAAAGCCTTCCAGGTGCAGAAGGCAGGCTAGGGTTGGATGAATAATGTCAGTTCACGATAAGAATACTGGCTAGGGTTTAAAAGAGGATCAAGTATACTTTCTCAGCATAAAAACAGTGTTTGTAGCTACCCTGTCCTGGGGCAGCAGCAGATGATTTCATATCGCTACAGGCTACAGAAAATCTTAATGTTGCATGAACACTATCAGGTTGGAGAAACATGTTATCTGTAAATGAACTTACGTTATCAGCAGGCAGGCGTGGTTCCAATTGACATGTACTTTTTGTAGGCTTGATGTTAAATCTTGTCAGCCTTGGGTGGTGATGTGTATGTACAAGGTATTAGCCTAGATTAGAAGTTTGTGTATTGAAACTGTCTGCAAGGTCTAAAAATTTTAGACATTTGTCTTTGCTCAGACTAGATCTCTCCTGAATGCCACAACCATAATTGCAGCACTTCTGCCATTTAATTGACCAGCTAATTTACACAGTAATTATATAATAGGGTATTTAAGAGTGTCTCTCTAAAGCAGAGGTATTAGCTTTATTTATCTGCTTCATTCAAGAACAGATGTGTCTTATGTGGTCCTGAAATAACCAGTGTCTTTGGAAATCCAAGACTGCTATTTTCTGCAATAGAATATGGTGGGAAGTCTAAGTTATGAGTCATAAAAGATAAGTGAAACTAATTACATCTCAACTTCTGAAAATTTGTTTTTGATAAAATCTGATTCAGGGTAATGATAAGTAGTTTAAAACACTAACAGTATGAGGGAAGTATTGTTGTATTTTGTACCTTGGTGGCCTAATATTTCATTTAGGCTTTGACATCCTGTTTTTATATTTCAAAGGACTGTCTTCTGTCTCTGCAGCTTCAGGCCTTTGCATTTTCTTAATAATTTAGATTTAAATGTTTATTTTTTCATTTTTCCCACAATCCATTCTTTATTTTTAATTAGGTTTCTGTACTTCCAGAAACATCTGTGTGTAAGGTCTTTTTTTTTGAGTACGAAGCCTGGTACATGCTGCTAGTAAGCTTAGCCAAATGGATGAGTAGGATTTTAAATCTAGTACTTAAAGAAGATCGAGTGACACGAAGGAAAAAGACTTAACTCTCCACCCACGCTCAAGGCCATATCCTGTGTGAACCACAAGAGTGGAGACAGTGAAAATACTAACAGAAATGAAGTAGGCAGGATTTAATTGAAATACAAACTTGGTTAAGAACTTTTTTAATCCAGCATCATGGAAGAAAACTAAACTACTATGGGTATACCTTAGAAGAAGCAGAAACTCGCTGAGATGAGACTCAGCTGCATATTACATGGGATTTACTCACTCTATATCTTGGACAAGTCTAAGTGTAGATAAAGAAGTGCTTATGCTGCAGTTAGGGCCCAAGTAAGCCTTTTACTTTTGTACTTTGTGACAGTCTCTGTTGTGACAAACATTTTCTTGTGTTATTTTCTTGCATGGCGTGGCAAACCAGCTGCTACCTTAAAGGGTTTTACCATGTCCCTTGATACTTGTTTTCCTTAAAACCATGGGCTCCCCTTGAAGTTTGTTCTACCAGAACCTCAACTTCCAAGTCATTTTCTTTTTGAAGGAAGTGTCTAGCTCTGGTTTCAGATGAGCACAGATTTCAAAAACATAAACCCCAGAGAACATGATTTTGAAATCAGGAGACACTTCAGTGGCTACTGATGTAAGGCCATGGTACACCTAGTTGTCGCTGACCACAGTGGGTAACGGTGCAGTGCTGTTGTGTTCTTTTTTTGGTGGAGGATTAGTTGTGTATGGCCAATCTGAATATAATTATTGTGAATAAAGAATAAACTGTCCATCAGGAATATTTTTTCTTGCTCTTAAGCAAAACCACTACATCGGAAACAACCAAACCAGAAGGGGAAAAAATATGTAACTGAACAACATTGACCAAAATACTGGTTGAGATGTATTTTTGTCAGTTTTTATTTATAAAATAAAAGCAAAGATGAAACTCTGGTAGCTACAACACCATCTGTGACATGCTCTCTACAAGCAGAGTGTTGGATGCAGCTTCATGATACTACGATGGGTGCAGTAGCAGGCTTACTTCGTACACACAAATGGTGTGTGCGTAGTGGCAAAAGACAAATGCAAAGGTACCCTTGCATATTGAGACAGCTGAGCATAACCTCTTTATGAATTTGTACTGCCTAACAAAGGGCTGAATCATCCAGTTAGAAAACAATGGGCAAAGTCTGGATAAGAGGGAATGGGCAACCAAGTGCCATGGGGGGGTAATATCAGCCCTTGGGAAGGTGCCTTCTGTTTTGGTTGGCTTTCTGCATGAAGTTGTTTGGAGAAAGTATATTCATATTGAGATTCCAGTCATTGTGCTGAGTAAAGGCCTCTTATTTCGCTCTTGAAGAGTGTTAGGAGGCAATAGGCTTGTCAGGGGATGGTAACTTCTGCAGCAGCTGGGGAAAGATGCATCAGAGTTCACCCACTGTTGAGCGTAAACCTGAACGCGTCCCACTGAGGCTTCCTGCTGTGCGAGTGCTTGGTGCTTGCAGGACGAAATCCCAGTACTAACCACTAATTGGCAATGATGCTGCATTGCACATAGAAATTATTTTTTCTAAAATCTGTTGAAGTATGAGGTGATGGTATTGATGTTGGAAAATTGCTCATGTGGTGGAGGTTAACTGTTAGTTATTCTAGGTGAATGAAAACATCGCGCGTATGCAATTGGAGCCACTGTTGTAAATTCTCAGTTGCTATTACAAGAAGGAATTGCTGGGTATTTAAATGTGCTTTCAAGTGTTGTTTGTAATGTTGTGTCAGGCGTGGAGGTGCCATATAGGTCTGATACCTGGTACTGAAAAGATCAGTAACTTGTGTTGGTATGTATTTGGAACTGATGCCATGTAACATCTCGTTAATTATTGTTAGGTGTGAGCATCTGAGGACAACGCTTCTTGCCGTCAGAACATGGAGAACAACGTAACTACTATCTCTAGAGAAGAGCTTGATGAACTAAGAGAAGCATTCGATAAGATAGGTATGTTTTGGATAAGAAGATAATAAGGATGCCAATAACACTGCAGAGCCATGTAGGTTTTTGTGGACAAAATCTTTATGGATCACTTTGGTTTAATAGGGCCGTGTTTTCTTTCTGTTGCAAATAATAGCTAAGAAACTAAGAACGCTTATTTAAAACCACTTGTTTTCAATTCAGCTCTGTTTCTTCACTTATTTCAACATCAGCAATGAAAACAGGTAAAATAGCTTATATAATACAACTGTCCAGCTCCAAAATCAACGTATTTGCAGAATAATACATCTCAAAAATCAGTTATTGGAACTCCTTAAATCACAATAAAATTTTGTGATAAAACTTAAATTATTAAATGTTCTCATGTTTATTATTGACCTAGATAATTGATTCTGTTTCTGCTTAACTTGCATACTTTGAATTAGTAATTTGTCTTTCAGTTTGTTGGATGTAATTTTACATTTTAACTAAGCTAAACTTGGAGACTTTTTGATCTTGCCTTTAAAGCTAGCAGATGCTAATAATTTAACTCAATGATTTTGTATGTTTGACAGAATGTTTTCAGATTAATCTGAGCATAAACAGAAATAGCGAGAAATTAGTTAGTGAACTACTAACCTGTATTTCTAGATTGCAATAAACTTGTGAACATTAAAGTTCACATCTGCTTTATTTCTTGTTTTCCACAGTTCTGAGGGGCTGATGTGTAACTGTGCAGCTCAGCAAAGCAATTGAGCATATTTATAATTACTCATAATGGGATAGCAGGGTCATTTCACAGTAATTCAAAATAATTTTGAGTGCCAGCCTTAAACTCCTGAATCACAGAAAAATTTTTGTTTAATAACAGCTACTTAGGTATCTATATTTTGTGTTGGTTCTGATAGCCGAAGGACCCAGCAGATGGACCTTCCTCTTTGCCTTGCCTTTCCCCCTCTACTGTTCATATGCTTTTATTTTTATGCTATCAATAGAGCAAAACCACTTTAAAAAAGACAACAAAAGAATGACAACAACAAAACAGTTGTCTGAACAGCAGCTGAAATGCAGTGTCAGTACCTGCATAATAATATACTTGAAGAGAAAATAATCTTACTTGCACAAACAGGTGAAAAGCTTGTTTAGGGGTTAAGGCATGGTAATCACTGTGGATGAAAATTATGGAACAGCTTCAGCCAAGAAGAGTCCTAAATGTTAGGACTCCAACTCAGTAAAGAGTCTGTTGGGAAGCTGTATATTAGAAATCTGTAACACCGTGTGTTAAGGTGAACTGGAAATTGCTTGGTTTCTGTCAATACAAGTGTCAAGTGATGCTCAGTAAAGAGTCAGGAAGCTTAAACCAAAAAGTAATAATATTTATTCAGGGCAAATAATAAAACAGTGAACTCATTGATTTAGTATGATTTGAAACAAAAAAAGGCTAGAAATGCTAAAGGAATAAGATGTGTCCATGGTTGATAATTAATGAGTTTGCATAGAACAATCATCTTGATGCAGCCTGTAGCTCAAGGTGGCTGTAGCTTCCAGGAGCTGGAATGACAGACTGGAGAGAAGACCACTGCATACCTGTATCAGTCCAGTGAGCAGTAGCCTATCTTACCAGCTGCCAGTAGTGTTTTGGTACAGCTTTTCTATTTGTTTGTTTTTTTACCATCTGCATTCTGCTCACTAAAAAAGCACTTATTTCTTTCTTCTAATGTGCTTTCTGTAAAGCATCAAAATTAAACATCATCTAGGTTTTCTTCTTTTTCCATCTTTTCATTCTCAATGTTTTTGTGAATAAATTGCTTGCACCTGCATTGGTAAACTGCAAGAAAAGCAATTATTTGTCTCTGCTCGTCACTGTGGAAACTTACCCTCAGTGAAAAATGAGCCCAGCAAACTAACATAGCTGGTAATCTGAGTGAGATTGTGAGCATGTCCTCTGCTCCTTAAACCATCACTGTTATTATGTGTGTTGTTATGTGTCTGACAGGTAAGCCAGACAATGGATGGATTAATCTGTATACAAGCATAAAGTTTCATTGTGCAGTTATCTGTGAATTGTTGGTAGTATACAAAACATAAAAAAAAGACAGTAACACTTACTTTTTTTGTCCTTTCATCAGCAGTGAACTGTGGCTTCTTTACGAAGCTGTACAGATGCTATGTAGTGTCGTATGGATTATAGGGAAAAATGAATAGCCATTAATTATGGCTGGAGATGAAAGTGTATTATTTTTACTTGCCCTTCTATAGTGTGATATGTATTCATTCACTCTGGTATTACTGGCAGAGTTCCGATATCAGGAAAAAGCATTGAGAGAGGTCTTTTAACCAGTAAACTTTAAAACAAAGTGGGAGCACATTGGAATGTTACAAGACTGACTATTCTGTTTCTGACTTGTGTCAATTCAATTGTTATAGTTTCTGCTGTGTTACTGTGTTGTACTCATGATGAGCACATCATGAGTAACACGAATTAGACGGAGTCAGTCTTTTGTTAATTTATTTTTATGAGCTATACCCATTCACTTCCCAATTGTGGAGCTGTACTACACCTTGTGTTGAGAAAAGGTGACCTTCCTTAATCTATTAGCTAGCTCTGTTGGTAGCAATTTGTACTGCTACCTTCATTTACACTGGACTCCCAAGACCACGTCAGGAATGTCCATGTGCAACAGATGCAGATCATCCTGGATTTATTCTTCACAGTTAAGCCTTACCACATCAAAAGTTTTGAAGAGCAGAAAATGTCTGCCAGGTATTAAGATAAGAAACAAAATGCAGAGTCACGTAGAGTTCTTGTGTAAGCAAGACAACAAGTGGCTCTTGTGTAAGCATGCTGTTCTAACAAAAGGTTGTCTCCGGTCTGAGTATACTGACTGCAGGCAGAACAATACTGACAGAAAAAAACGTAATATTTGATCTTCATTTGAAGGTTTTGTTGACAATTTTGTTGGCGTCTTAAAAAAGCTTATTCTTTGCTATTTACAAATTTGCTATCTTGTTATAGTGTGCTTTGGTGTTATAGCATAGTTCCTGTGAAAATACAGAGCAGGCCGTCACACCTCCCAGCCAGTTATGTTTCTAATACCTAAGTATTTGTTCATGCTTGCTTATGTATGTAGTGAAGTCACAGGAAGAAATAATCTTTTCCTATGTATGTATCTTGCACTTGATTATTCTCAACAGATGTTATACTAGGTTCTTTGAGTATAAAACCAGCTTGTGTTTTTGCTTTGCAGATATTGACAACAGTGGGTATGTCAGTGATTATGAGCTTCAAGATCTGTTTAAAGAAGCAAGTCTACCCTTGCCTGGTTACAAAGTACGGGAGATAGTAGAAAAAATCATTGCAGTAACGGACAGCAACAAAGACGGGAAAATCAACTTTGAAGAATTTGTCTCTGTAAGACATTTCTTTTGGACTTTTCTTTAATTTGCAGTACTTTGGTTTTAAGAATTGGTCTTTAGAAAATGAATAAGAACTAGTTATTTAGCTACTACCTAAAGAATAGAATGAGATGTTCTTTAATACACAACTAAGCACTGGTTTGAGCACAGGAGGGTTTTCTGTGACAATTTACAATGTCCTATATAATTATTTTCCAGCCTTTGAATTTTACTCTTCCATTTGATTTAGTACGTCTCATTTGGGCAGCATGAGAGAACGTGGTAGTGCAAAGCAGCCCTTCTTCTTACTTCCTCAAAATTGAAGACCTGGACTATATATTTTTAGAAACTGCTTGGTCTAATCTTGCTGTGGTAACAGAGTAGTACATTGGATAATCAACCTTTATATTCTCTTAGTGATACACTAATGCTTGTGCTAGTATGTTCAATCTCCATATTAAAGGCTACTTTTTATATTAGGAGTGAGGAAAATTTTTTCACTGCAAGCAAGCAACTTTGAAGTGTTCACATGTTTTTCTAAGTGTGGGTCACAATCTAGTGTGCTTTAAGAGAGTCAAAACCTATTCAAGCTGTTGGTTTATCTGTGTGCTTGGGAAGGGTTAGTTTTTGTTTTGACTTCAGAGTACTGCTGCTAATTGCATCAGGTTGCTCATTTAGCTAGTTACTCATGTCTCTTCGATAATTTAGTTTGCCCAGTTTCATAGGGGAGATGCAATTATTTGCATCCAAGTATAGAGTTTTATGTGTTACCTATCGTTTATTGTCAGTTCTAAGACCTCTACAGCGTTTGGGCAAATTCGGGACGTAACAGTATATCCTATATGGTTTTATAGGCTCTTAGAAAATACTATCAGTCACCTTGCTTAAAGGTGTAAGTTTTATGTGGTAACCTTTTACCGTAAAGCATATGATGATATAAGCAAAACAAGCATGTTCTAGTTGTTGCAAATCTGTTTTCAAGAGTTAACGTATATAACTGAGAAAGGCATTCAGATTCTTTACTGACTCTAGATAAAGGGCTGTTATGATTTAATACGTAAGTAGCTGTTTGAAGGTATAGTTAATCACAATGCTCTCTATCTTTCTTATTGCAGATAATTCAGGAATTGAAAAGTAAAGATGTTAGCAAATCTTACAGAAAATCAATAAACAAAAAGCTGGGTATTACAGCACTTGGAGGAACATCAGCAATATCTACTGAGGGGACACAGCACTCTTATTCAGGTAATAAATAAGCATGAATAAATTTTGCCTGACAGGGGAAGACCCTTTAAATTTGCACTAGAGATGGAAAAAGAAGAAAACTGGAAAATGTTGCTGTTGAAAGCAAATTAACAGAGAAAGCATACGGAGTTGGACAAGACAAATTTGGGTGGCACTTTATTAAAAGGTAGCTGTTGAATTTGTTACTAGCTTTGTGCTACACTCAGAGGTAAGTTAGGCATCTTTGCCAGAGTGAAAAATGAAAAACACTGACAGAATGTGGGGCTGCAGGTGAAATGCTCCTTTGGCGTAATGGTAGTAACTAGACTTAATTTTTGGTTTTGTAACATTTTAATATATTCTCTATTAGTTATAGATTATTTTAATGATGTTTTTCTTTTCAGAGGAAGAAAAAGTTGCTTTTGTTAATTGGATAAATAAAGCTCTACAAGATGACCCAGACTGTAAACACCTCCTTCCCATGAACCCATCAGATGCTAGTCTTTTTAAATGCCTTGCAGATGGCATCCTCCTTTGGTGAGTCAATGGCTGCATGAAAGAGAAGAAACTCATCGCAGAGGTTAAGTGCTGATCACAGTGAAGTGAATTGGAAAACTTTTGATAGGCTTCAACATGGGGACTCAGCTCATAAATATGGTAACCAATGTGTAGGATGGGAAAAAAAAATATTTGTAGTAATTTTTTATGTGACTCTGTGCATATATTATAGAAGTGGTTTCCTCTTCAGATCCATTATCATCAATGCCAGATATGCACAGGCAGTTTATGAAGGAGATAATTAGACAGTTCACATATTCATTAGCCAGAAGAATAAAATATTTCAAAATGCAAGGATTTTCAAAGTTAATGAATATATTTACTAAATCATAGGATGGGAGAAACAGCAATCTGACTTAAATCTGTGGCAAAACAGCATATACTACATCCCTAAACTCTAGTCTGCTGTAATTTTGTAGTTAGTGACTAACAGTAATTCTGCACAATGGTAACAGTGGATAAGCTCATTAGTATTGATGTGAATTAGTATTTGAGGTTGTTGTAAATGCAAAATAATAGAGAAATGCAATGCAGAAGACTTAGTTATCGTACAAACATTTACACAGGAGACTATTTAAATGTCAATAATTTATGGTCATAATAACTGAGGATGTTTTTTTGACAGCACAGACATGCTCTGTTATTTAAGTATAAATCCAATTGCTCAAATTTCTTTAATTAGGTATTACATGGGTGTTTCTGGATGAACGTCCAATTATTTAACAAGGAGGAAAGATTTAATGAATGAGGTTGTCTTTTTTAATCTTGTCAGACATTTACAGCTAGTTTCAAGTATTCATGTTTTAACCAAATAATGAAGCATGTTTTCTGAGAAGTGGAAGTTTGAATAAACTCTGCCTTTCTTCCTTAGCAAAATGATTAACTTTTCACAACCAGATACAATTGATGAAAGGGCTATTAATAAGAAGAAACTCACTCCTTTCACTATATCTGTAAGTATTGCACACATAGGAACTTGTCACAAATGAGAAAGTAAAATATATTTTTTATAGCTCTGTTTTAATGACAGTTATTCTGATGAAATAGTCCTATGTATTTTAAAATGTCAAAGCATGAAATTGTATTCTCTAACAAACTCAGCTGAAATCTTCTGTTTCTTAAATGGCTTACAGGAAAGCTTTGTTTTCATGCTTTTCTTAGTGCTTTCACTATGTTCCTTTTTGCTTTACTAAGAATCTGAACAAAATAATGTTAAATTTCTGAGTGGATGTCTGGGTCAAATTTAGGGATGCAATGCAGAAAGTATCTGCATAGCTGTATACTATATGCTAAAATTATGTGTTTTCAGTAGCGTAGAGTGGCTTGGACAAAAGATGAGAAGCTCTATGTTTTTTTGGCTGTGTATGAGCCATAAAGTAGTCGAGGAGAACCTGTTTTTAAGAAATTAATTTGGGTATGAGAAAACAGGTGTGAAAGAAGGAAGTAGATACCTAACTTACCAGCCTAAGGAGAAAATAAAAACCTGTTTAAAAGCTTCAGTTACTGGACAGACTTTTACTTTCAGATAGTGACATGAAAATACGGAAAGTTAACACCGTACCATATTCTAAATCCTCCAGTTGGGTCTTGTAATCTCTACTTGTTTAAGGGATATGTGTCAGCAAATACTATAATACATGTGATTATGCTGTCCCTGTAGATAGTTCAAGTATGACATTGGAGAGGAAAAAGAGTAATATGACACCTGCCTTTTTTTTTTTTTTGGTAATATTTCATTTGTGGCGATCATTAGCTTCACTTTCAGTGTTGAATTGCTCTGATTTTCGAATGCTGTTCAAATGCACTCTGAGTTGCTTGAATAAATGTGTCAGCCTGTATAAGAGCCAAGATAATGGTTGTGGTGGCAGTGATGTCAGTAGCATCCTACACAGGTCAACATATCATATGAACATATTTTTCTCTTGGATGAAGTCCCTGGTATTTTGGGCAATATTGTCTACTTTGTGTATGTGATACCTATGAAATACAAATAAGACTGATCAGCAATCCAAGCAGTGGAAGGTGATCCACATTTTTTTGGTGGATTCACATTAGACATTGCCAATGATGATATCCAATAAATTTTGATAGCACACGTGTTTCACAAGAAATCTCTAGGGTGCACTGGGAACCACTCAACTAATCCATAAGTTGTTATAGCTTCAGACACTTAGAAAATTAGACACTCTAGAAAATTCAGACACTTAGTAAATTTGTTCATATTAAAGCTACAAAGATTCACAACCTCTTAAGTTTATTAAATGTTGATATTCTGAATAGGAAAACCTAAACTTGGCTCTGAACTCAGCATCTGCTATTGGCTGTACAGTTGTCAATATTGGATCACAAGATTTGCAAGAAGGAAAACCCCACTTGGTATTAGGGCTCTTGTGGCAGATCATAAAAGCTGGTCTTTTTGCTGATATTGAGATCTCCAGAAATGAAGGTAAGTGTAATGCCAGATATTGTAATGTGTACAATTTGTAATTAACTGCTTTGAAACCATGATGGCAATTATTTCAGCTTTTTTTTCAAACTTATTTTTAGCTCTAATAGCTTTGCTAAATGAGGGGGAAGAACTAGATCAGTTACTGAAGCTTTCACCAGAAGAACTCTTGCTACGCTGGGTAAACTACCATCTGACCAATGCAGGGTGGCAGAAAATCAGTAATTTCAGCCAAGATATCAAGGTATGTAGTTACCACTCTGATAATTGAGTGTAGTGGTATTAAAACATGCTATGCATAGAAACAAATGAGCCAGGTCAGAAGTATTTAGAAAAATACTGGTCATCTGCTTTTTCTAGCTACAGGTTCAGCCTACATTTTTCAACACTGGAAGAAAATGATTTTGATCTCATCTGTCCTAGTCAGTTGTTCATGCCATGTATTATCACATCACAGTGCCAAGTGAACATTTCCTGCAAGCCCATGATCAAGGCAGTTCTAACGTTCTAAGTTTGATATTAGAGCTATTTAGGGAAATTTGCACTACCCTGTTAGTTGCCCTTTTACTTGGCCATCCTTCTCTGTGAGTTTGTAGTAACCCATCTTTTTAAGGAAGAAGAGTGTGGTTTTTAAACTCGTTCTGTTGTGTATTTGCTAGTGGTTATTGCACTTTGTACATGGCATTGTACAGAAGAATAGGAAACCACTTCTGGAAAGTACAGTTATTTAGAGAGCTGTTTGGAGTAGCTACTGATTCTTGATCCAAGCGAGCAGCCCCTCTCAGTCACTGTCGTGCTGCTTTGCCACTTTACAGACCCAAGGGGACTGGAAGCCATGCTGGTTCTTTGTAGCAGATGTCAGGTCTTCGTAACTCTTCTCTTGTTTTCAGTCATTCTGCATAAGGTATGCAGAGTCCTGTAGCAAGTCCTGTTCAAGAGAGAAAAAACTTCAAAAGCAAAGGAGCAAGTTTCCTTAAGGTGGTAAGACACCTTCTCAATGAAGAAAACAATTATGGTTGTTTCTAGTTATATCTTTTCAAATGCCACCAAGAAGGCTAGTATTAAAGCAAACTAGGGTTTTATATGAAAACTGCTAATATAGTAAAGATCTTACATTCTATGTAAGAGAAGTATATACTTAATACTTCTAAAATTAGTAGGTTTGCCTTTTAGTTTTATGGTTTCATAGTGAAACCGGTTTCAGAGAAACACACTTAAAACCTGCATCAAATAAATCTGACTTTTGTCTCTATAAATTAATCTTAAAAGAGCCACTTCAGTCTTATTTTTTAATTCCACTTACTTAGTCCCATAAGAAATATAAAAATTTAGGAAACAATTTGAAAGGAATAGTGAAGGAATGAAATACAAATACTGAAAAAAAGATCCATATTCCTTTGTAGTTTTTTTTTTTTTTTTTTTTGCGGGTAACCTATATAAATTTCTTTATCTTAATTGCAGCTGTTTACTTCATATCCAGCAGAATAAATGTAATTATCATCCAGAAAAATCAGCTTACACTTCTGTTCTTTTGTCTGGCTAAATAAGTCCTATGTGATACATGATAGTAAAATGGCTATATGACCTCATCTATATTCAATGTAGAGTGCCATATTTCTGACTTCTGTGGCTTTTGAATCAGACTGCAAGAGTAGTAAATGACTATCAGAGGCTACATATTTTTTCATTTTCTTAATACTGCGCTGTGTGTTTTAGGATTCAAGAGCATACTATCATCTGTTAAATCAGATTGCACCCAAAGGAGATAACCCTGATGAAATACCTGTTAAAATTGACTTTTCAGGGTTTCATGTAAGTATCCTGAAATTAAAAAAAAAATAAAAAACAAAAGATTGGAATTATCTGAGACCTCTGTATATGTATCCAGCATCTTGGTTGCAAAGCTGTTCTGGAATTGCCTTTTGCTTTTGCGAAGCATACAACAGCTCAGTCAGATTATCCAGTGTCATAGAAGATTAAATGAGAAAAGCTCGAGTCAAGTTCCAGGCACTGCTGAAACAGGATTATGCATCCTATAGTTTAAAATTTTGAACTGTGTTTTCCTTACGTTAGTGTGCAACTGTTTGGCGTTTTCAGTTGGATCCGCCAATATGAATTTTACAACATCCTGCTTCAGTTCTGTTCTTTTGGAGTCCAGGCAAGGAAAAAAAAAAAGCTGACTTCACAAACTTTGTGATCTTTCCTCAAACTAAATGGAATTTGGAGATAATGTGAACCTTTCAAGTAACTAGCAGGAAAGCGTAGCAACTGTCAAACTTGAAGTTGCAATGGGCTAGAAGTACTGAAAATGGTTATCTAGATGTAGATAAAAGAACACTTTTCTTTAAGCCACTACATAATGCTGGTTAGAAAGATTACTTAGAACGTTTGATGCAAAATTGAACTGGCTGCCTAAGATACGCATATCAATCAAAATCTTATTTATTATAATGAAAACCCAGTTGCAAAACTATGCATGTATATTTTTTGCTTATAACTGAGCTTCAGTCCTCTCAAATTCCTTCATGAAGACAGATCTATTTTGTTGCCTTTTTTTTTTTTTTTTAGGGGGAGTGAGAAAGGTTAGTGGTTTTTGTTGGTAGTTTTTTTTTTTTTTTCCATTGCTATTTCCTGTAGTTTATTTTATCATTTCCTTTAATGGGTTATAAGCCAGTATGAATAATGTGCAAACTTGTTATAGAGCAAGTTCTGGCTGAGTGTACCAGTGTTGAATTAATGATTCTTATTTAATTCTAAGAGTAAAACAGTTGCTAACTGATTTCCCTTGAAATAGTAACTTTTAATGTTGTGAAGATTAGAGGCAAAAGGTATGTGTAACATGGTTTTGAAGACTTGCTTATTCTAGGTAGATTAACAATAAAGATGAATATACAAAATACCTTTTCATTACACATAGGTACTTACTAAAAGGATTTAGAGGCAAAAATAATCTACCACCTTGTCTTTCTTTTGATACCACATCCAAACTTGGTAATGGAGGGTTTTGAGATCATCTGATTATCCATAAGCACTGTTTATGAGAATGCCAGTTTGAAGCAGTGATTATGAACCTATAGCTCATATAGCAGAAATACATTCAGTAAGGGAATCAACAGCTCGGAAACAGAAACATAACCACTCACCTCTGTCTGCTGTGATTCACTGGGCATGCTGAACAGGCAGCCGCATAAATGAAGGACAGAAAGAAAGTGGAAGGAAGAGGAGAATTGTTAAGGTCTGTAAGAGCTAGTTTGGGCATTAGGGGAATGAGGGAGACACAGGTCAAGATTTGCTAGACTGGAGCTTCAGTCAGAACATGCAAGTGTTTGTTACGAGTTAATTAATTAATTAATTTATTTTTTCTTTTAGGAGAAAAATGACTTGAAGAGGGCTGAATACATGCTCCAACAGGCAGACAAATTGGGCTGCAGGCAGTTTGTAACTCCAGCAGATGTGGTTGCAGGCAACCCTAAACTCAATTTGGCTTTTGTTGCAAATCTCTTTAACACACATCCAGCCCTACACAAGCCTGACAATTCATCTTATGATCTCAATTTATTAGAAGGTACTCAACTTGCTAAGCATATAGGAGATAAGAATGCTCATGACTTCTGTTTAAGTATTCTTTCTATGTTGTGATAAAGGATCCCTGTGTGGTGGTGCCTGTGTTAACACCAGCATATAGAGCTTTTTCATTAGCTTTCAGCATAAGCCTGTAGTAGTAGTCCTCATTAGCTCGACCAGAGGCTATTCATGAATAATCTCTTATTATTCACTTGCAGGAGCAAAGTCTGTTCTTTTATTCCTTTTCCAGGTTCCTGTGCTTCTTGCCATAGCATTTATATTTTAGCTGCTGCACAAATACAGCTTTTAGTAATTTGTAGTACTATATTATGCAACTGTCTTTTAAAATCTACTGTGTCTTCTAAAGTACTTCTCATGGGTTGTGGTTTTTATATACATGTGTGTATAGCTGGTTGCATTTTTGAAACTGGAAGCTGATGTTTTATAAAAAAAAAAAAAAAAAAAAAAAAAAACTTCTGTATAAATGACTTGTACAAATCTATTGCACCAACAACCTGTATGGATCCTAGCATATCTGTGAGCTTGTACTGTGTTTGTGTTGTGCTGTTCAGATCCCTAATGCTAGAGATAAAGGAATAGTAATCCTTGGCTGTTACCCTTTCTGTGGACCAGCTAATCTAGGATAATGAAACAGTATAGCCAGTGTATTTCAGTTGTTCACTGATCTCAAAGGAAAGGTGAGAATGAGGGTTGCCACACTTGACAGAATCAACAATGTTAGCACATTGCTCTGCACTGCCAGCACTTGCTTTCCTTATACCGTTCCTATCAGGTTTCCTTCCCATCTAGGTGAGTCCATATTCCTTTGCTTCTAGCTTTTTCATAAGTTTCCTGCTCTGCTGCAACCCTGTTTCATAAACCTTGTATCCCTCAGACCCACTCCTGTTTCAGGCTTTCTGCTTTTCTGGTTTTATGGATGCCAGCTTTGGTGGAGGTATCAAAGCACAGGAGGCAGTCTTCCTTTTCCAGCTATGACATCCCTAGGCGCTGCAGTCCTTGCTGTCTGTGACAAATGACTGAAGAAAAGCCTTGCTCTTCCTCTGCTGCAATTTGATTGGAAATATATGCTTTTAGAATTGTGTGTAAGAGCTGTGTGAAAGTAGAATATGTAATCACCAAATGTTAGAGTTCTGTTCTTTAATGGTAAATACAGGCCAAATTTAAGTTGCTTTTTATAGTGACTGTTTTAGAGATGGATAACTATGACAGCATTATCTGTTTAAAGGCAAGTAGAAGACTCCTCTCTGCCCCTAAATAACAAATCCTGTGTTGCCATGTAGATCTAAATTATTGATAGTTATTTCAGCCAAAAGACAATGTTGTTCATGTGTGTTTTGTTTGTTTGTTTACCATTAAGTCCTGTATATTGGCTAACCTTTTCTCAAAGTAGTGTTAGACAAAATGTAATTTGTTTCTTTATAGTGTCATCATAGATGGTCTGTTGTAATCTGACTCGTAATTTATAATGCTTTCCTATTTTGCTTCATGAAATCCAGATTTGACCCCTCCTAATGTAGGTACTGTATTTAGTACTTTTCTGTACTCTGTTAAAGTATTTATTCTGCATTTTTCTTGGTGTGATTTTATCTAGTGTTTTAATTGTCTCTGTCCTTTTCTGCTGGTTGATTTTCTGCATCATTCTTGTATTTTTCTATTGCTTTAATACTAAATTTAGTATAACTCAAAAGGAAAAAAAACACAGGTCTAACATGATGCATATAAAATGGGGGCAAGATGTGAACAAGTCAAACACCATATAGTTCTTTCTGTGAATCTAACCAGCAGGGGCCTTCCATAAGCTAAGTTTTAAAGCTCTAGACTTGTACGTGGGTGAGTAGAGCTTCTTGAAAGCCTTAGTTTTCTCACATTAAATGCTATCTTTTCCATGATTATTCCACCCCAAAAATATGATGTGGCTGTTCTTTTTTGGTTTAAAACAACAAACACTAGGCATAAATTGGAATTTAGGCTGATAATATGCCTGGTGATGGTCACTAGTATGCAGAGAGCATATCCCTCAGATAATTTTCCAAAAGGAAATAAACATCTGATACTGTGGGGTGAGAGGAGGACGATGGAGTCCTCAGTAAATGCATCACCCTTGCATGTTGCTGTTGCTCTGAGGAAATTATCACGTGTAGGAAAGGCACCAGAGTTTGGGATCTAACTCCCAGAAAGCTGAGCTCTTGAGGGGAAGAGAACGTGGAAACATGTCAACCCATCTTTTGTCCAGCGTGCATGTTATCTGAGGTTGTTTTTGAGTCTGCTGGCAGCTTTCAAGACTGTTAACATGAAAGGGTTAACTACTCCCACTCAGGCCAGCTGAATTTAGGGTGGAAACCTAAATCTTAAGCTCTGTTGTCTTTCAGAGAGAATCTCAGGTATTGGAAGCCCTTTGAATCTTGACCCCATCCTTATTGCTACTCCTCATTCGGTTCCATAGTATAATGATCTCAGAGAAGAAAGAGATGGCTATAAATATAAAGGATACTACCAAATTTGCTCCTCTCTCTTTTGTGTAGCTCTGTCCCTTTTCTGCAGTTTTCCTATGATTTTGGCTATCTGCTGCACCACTCAGCAGAAGATATGCTCCTGATAGGATCACAAGGTATATTTTGCATAAAAGAATGGAGAGATAAAAAATGGTTCTCAGCCATCTGGAAGACTAAAGAACATTTACGTGTTGCATGATAAAGGGATTTGCTTGAAGTGGCGTATTAAATACACTGTGTTGAATTCCTGCTAGACAGAATGGGGTTTCCCAACTTGCATGCTCTTGGTCTTGCTTGTCTACTTGGGATTCTTTTGGCAGTGTTAAGCATGTATTGCAAAATTCCCAGTCTGAGTGCAGTTGCTGAGTAATTTTTTGTAGCTGTGCTTTTAGTAAGAGGTCATTATGTAACCTGGTTGTCATCTTTGCAATGGACAAGTGTCCTTAAAAGCACTTTGTGGTCAGTTTTTAGGCACTATAAACTAACCCAAAGATCAATAAGCCTAAAAACGTAATAAAAGCAAAATATTAAAAAAAAAAAAAAAAAAAAAAAGTGATCTTAGGTACCTCTAAGGTACTCTCATGCTTCTATTTTGATTTTCTTTTCTATGGAAAAAGGCTGATGTTGTTATTTATCACAAAATGCAATCCTTTATTATCTTAAGTTTTGCTTTGGGAAGAAATATGTGAAACAAAGGTGACTGCCTGAAGACCTTGCAGAATAGCATATTTCTTTCAACATGCATTCATTCATCAAGGAATCTTTGGTAACTTTTGTAAGTTAATCTGAAACAAATACCAGGTTGAATTCCATATGAAAGATCTCATAATTCAGGAAGAAAATACAGCAGTAGGATGAATATAATCAATTTCTTATTAATTGGAAAGTAACTGGTAAACTGGCTGACAGGTTTTTTAATATAAAATGTGTTCTGTTGGGACATGCTAGTTACAACTGAAATATCTCACAGAAATATCTGAATTTATGTTTTCGATAAATCCATTTTCAAGTCTGGATATTTTTATATAGAAAAGATCATCTAGATTAAAACTGTAACCTCTGTCTAAAAATAGAGCCATAACATCAATTTAATGGAAAAATAACAGTAAGGAGGTGTTCTTTCTAATCTAATGATGCACATGCTTAAACAAGTTCACTTTGCAAAAACATTAATTGTTCTGTAGTCGGCATGAACTGCAGAACTAAATGAGGCTGTTTTCATGCTGCATAAACCTCATTAGATGAACTCAGTGCCATTATCCACTAAGGAACAGTTGAAGAAAAATCTTCAGATTTTCATGTTTCAGTTCTGTGAAATCTATTCTGTCATTCTTTGTGGAGAATTTCTCTCTCCCAGTGTCCTCTCTATTTTCAACTGGATTATCAGACCAACAGAACAAAGCAATGATTTTACTGCAAGCTCATGTATTCAGGCTAAATATTTCCTTAATTGTTGTTCTTTGATGTAAGAGGAAATGGCTTATGTAGCATTGATTCGCAAGTAATTGGCCACAGATTCATTGTTAACTTTAAGTAATGTTGTGTGTAGAAAATTAGTGTATTACTGCAAGCTGTAACCTTATAAAGAAAGAACATTAGTTAAGGGACTTCTGATTATAATAAGAACAACCTAAGTCAGGAAAATTAAGGGTTTTTTTCTACTGAATTTTCTGCATTTCTCGTAAGATGGAAAGTAACTGGTAGGATTGCTGGAAGGCTTTTACAAAATCTGTTCTGTTAGAAAAAGTCAATCACAACTGAAATTTCAAACAATTTCAGAGTTGCTAGTTAAATCTGCAAGAATAACTAGCCCGTTTGGCAGTGTGTACAGCTTCACACGTTTTATCAGTATAATACTGCCCTGCTGAGCCTCCACTGTTAAAAACTGAAAAGGTGAGGTCTGTTGCTTTGGAGGACCTTCACAAATTAATACTAGGAATTTGTGTGGAGAGAGTAGAGGTGTAGTTTCTGCAGTTTGACACAACTGCATTGTGTTAACATTAACCTTTAATAAAAATGTGATTTCAAACAGATTTAAAGATAGTGTTGAATATACTTTCCGCTGATTATTTTAGTTTTAGGAACTTTAGTCGTTAACTTTGTTATTACTTATCACCATTTGCACCATTATATATTCATAATCTAAAACAAAATCAATAAACAGTCTATATCTGTATTTCATTTTTTTTAAGATACATTTACACACACATACACACACAAAGATGGACCCTGTGCTCTCTGGCCTTTTGCTTAGAACTGAGGGACCCTGAACTTGATAAGATCACCTCTACGTATTGGCCATTAGGGACTACTATTATGGAAATGATGAACTTATTTTTAAGGAGGAAAAAAAAAAACAACACACCATAGTGCAGGAGCTGTAACTTGTTGGTTGTATGTATGTGAGTCATTTAAACATTGCTTATTAAAATGTTTTCTCCAAGTAATTTATATAGAATTATATTTGTCACTGTAGGAGAAAGTAATGAAGAAAGGACTTTCAGAAACTGGATGAATTCACTGGGTGTAAGCCCATATGTTAACCATTTATACAGGTAAGGCCTATTTTGCTTTAAGTAGTATTTTGTTCTCCCTTGGGTATAATAAAGTAGGTGTTTATGAATATCTGCTAGAATATAGTAACAACGTGAATAAAGGGAAGTTGTATTTTTACTGAAGTAGTGATTTCCAAATTTCCGTACAGCATGACAGGAACTTTTCTGTAGAACTCACTAAGATCACCTGATTCAGATACTCCATTCATGATTGAGAAATACTCAAGTATTTAGTAACTTTTTCACTGTGCATATGAACTTTCATACTTTAAAATACTGGCTTACTCTCATTTAGTGACCTCTCCGATGCTTTAATAATCTTCCAATTGTATGAGATGACTCGTGTGCCAGTTGACTGGAGCCATGTCAACAAACGTCCTTATCCTCTGCTTGGTGGTAATATGAAAAAGGTGAGTAGATACTCTCAATTACAATTTAGTTTCACAGTTTCCATTTCTGGTGTTTTATAGTAATCTGGATTGTCTAGATTGGAGTGATAGTGAGACAGTCCTAGCCAAAAAAAAACAACAGGGTGAGGGGAAACAGGAGGAGGGGAGAGAAAAATCTTCCAGGTATTGTTTCAAGAAATAAATAGCAATATTATCACTTGAGTTTCAAAATGTGAAATGTGGCTGCCATTTGGCAGTATTAAATTTAGGATCTAATTAGGGTATCTCAGTAAAAATTTCAGGTGTGACACAGTTGTTGTCCAATGCTCTTATATCAAGGGGTGTTGCAGAGCAGCTTAATATTGTGCCAGGAGAATTTGTGACAGTCCTGCAGAATCCAAGCTTTCACTTAATTTGTGATCATTATGAAGCCAGAAATGTAGGGCAAAAAACTACTCTTTGTTTAAAAATAATGCATTCCAAGTATTCTCCCAAATTCAGTTTTGATGCAACTATTACTTAGATGAAAACCAAGAGAATTTTTTTTTGTCTCAGGTGTGAAATGTGATTAGCATTGCAATCTTATATAATTCTATATCTGCAAGAATAGTAAAAAACAGCATAGTGTACAAAGGCTAGAAATCTTTCTGTAGCTTCAAAATCTCACGACAGGTAACAGTATACGAAATTAATTGATACTACACATAGTTTCTAGGTCTGTGTTACAGATTTTTTTTGCGTTGTTTGTATACATTTACTTTTAGATTGAGAATTGCAATTATGCTGTAGAACTTGGGAAGACAAAAGCAAAATTCTCTCTGGTTGGTATTGCTGGACACGATCTAAATGAGGGCAATCCTACTCTGACGTTGGCTTTGATATGGCAGCTGATGAGAAGGTAAGATAGGCATAGTATATGATACGTGTGCATCTGTGCATGTCTTCATATATGTTGCTGTTTGTACCTCAAGGGGAATTAAAGCAAGTGTTCAGCTCATCTAAGAGGTACAGTGGTGCACAGTGTATGGAAGAGGAAAGAACAGGTGCAATTACTTCAGTGTCCTGCACCTGTTATAATCGGGTACAAAAGCTTCCATAATCTGAGGGAAATTTCATACTTCGACATAAAAATTGCAAGACACTAGCCTAGCAGTAGAAATAACAAGGTTATATAGAAAAATAATCATAACTGTTCTATATAAGAATTAATGCTACTGGAAATACCAAAGATTAAGCTATATTTCTGATCAAGATTTGTCTTATTCATGTTGTATTGATTCAAATATTTAAATTGACCAAAATATTTTGAAGCTTTTGTAATCAAAGAACCATTGTGAACTTCTACAAATTCAAAATCTTTTTGACTGAATATTAACAAATAAGGCTGCAGCACTGCTAGTTTTTTTTTTTATTTATTTTAAATACTGATCTGAAAAATATGGGAGTTCAGGTAGGTTAATAATAGAGCAAAATGTTTAAGAATGAACCAAGAACTAAGTGCAATTTTCTAGTGTATTTTAAATAAGTATTTTGTGGAGTCATTTGTAAACTTCACTTACTCTGAGATGTAAATTTATATACTTGTTTTACATGCTGTGTAGTGATTGAAGCAATGATAGTGTGTTTCTATGTGCATGCATCCATATCAATAATTAAAACCTTACGTATTAAAAATTGTGATTAAAGTTGGTTATCCTTCAGCCAGTATAAAAGTACATGATCTATTTTGTCTTTATTCCATGTATTTTCCTGAAAGTAGGGAGTGATTTAAAAATTTGTGCAATCAAAAAAGGAAGATGAGTAGGAAGAGGTGATGTATGCTATAGACTTGAAAACAGGGAAGAATTTTAAACCCATCACAGCTATAGTATTGTAAAATTAAAATCTTGTTAGTGCACTGAGCAGGAGTAAATATAAGTTGATTTCAGTACAGAATATTTCGAAGTATTTTCCATGAATTAATTTACCCTGAAATACTCAGTGTTTTGGTTCTTGGACTGTTGTGCCTGGATTTATATTTAAGCATATAAAGTAAAATCAGCTATAATGTGCTGAGTAAAATAAAGATGATGATGATACCGAACATCGAGTTGTAGGATGTTATTTTATTCTTGCAACAACTGAAAAAGTGATTTAATGAACGAGTGGCTTATAAGGTAGGGTATTTTATGAAGATGAGTACTCAGAATTGTTACTGTGCTGAATTAATATTTTACTTTTGCTTTTAGCTTTAATTCAGACTCTTATTTTCCTTAAAGGTATACTTTGAATGTATTATCAGACCTTGGAGAGGGGGAAAAAGTGAATGATGAAATTATTATTAACTGGGTGAATCAGACACTTTCAAAGGCAAATAAGAAAACTTCAATTACCAGTTTCAAGGTAATCAAATACATTTACTGTTCTTTCCACCTATAACCAGATGTAGGATTTTTAATCTGATCAGTTAACAGTTTGGCTTTAACTGTGGCTCTCCCCTGTCAGCTAGCACAATTGTAAAATGAAATATTTTTGAGAGTCTGTGAATCTTCAGAAGTATTTCACAGCTCTATTAATAACAAGAAATCTTAGAGCAGAGACTAATTTTTAACATTTAAAAAAATATATGTATCCAAGGGACATCTGCCTGAAGTCATGCCAGGGTTTGGGCATGGCATGTCAGATATTTTGCATTTATATGGGTATTGGCACACTCATACTTGTGAGCACAAACATGAAGAACAGTTTTGGAAATACCGGGGGTGGAAGGAACAGATTTGACAGCTTCTTTAATAGCAGCCATTGAAAAACAAGTGTGTGACAGCACCAACAGAGGGAATCCCGTTTAACCAGCAACCTGTGTTGGCTTGAATGGCATTGCTGGTGTGCCACAGACCTAACAGAAAGGTCACTGCCAACAAATAATTCAAAGTGCTACAGGAGCTTATCTATTTCAGCAAGTATAAGCAAATTGATAAATAAAGCTTTCCTTTCATGGGCTTAGTGTTAGGCATGAAAGAAGTCATGTATGTCGGGTGTATGTATCATGGTGTGTTAATTTCATTCTTTAGAAGTGGCAGATCAGCTGCAGGGTTGCACTTGTACACAAATCCAGCATTCTTACACAGGTTTATTGTATGCACTGAAACCGTTACAGCAATGTAGTTCACAACAGGAACATAACCTACCAAGTCAAATATTAGAGAGCTCACTGGTATGACATTGTATTAGGTAAGCATTGGGCAGAAGGTAATACCAAATCATCTTTCTACACCAGAAGACTTAATTTTGATTGTAGAAGGTAAATTTGGTGTTGATCTTCATAAAAGGGAAGATCAACTTATTTCTACATTTATTGTAGCAATATTCATATAAATAAATTGAATGAAAGAAGATAATCTGTCCCAGCATCTTGATTTTGGTATGCCTGTGTTGCTGGGGGAGAGGTTGTTTGTTTTTAAGGTAGTTAAAAGGATGGTAGACCAATACAGACAAGAGACGTTCTTCAGCACGCTTCTCTTTCTACTGATTTTTGACAACATTCACGTATATATTATCTTTCACAATTTGAATTTTTGTCTATGTTTTGTGGTTACTACTACAAACATTGTGTAGCAGAGAAAATGGAGGTCCCTGCTATTTGTTGTGGAATATGAAAGCCAAGTTTTATCACATTGGCATTAATTGAAACAAAAAATTTTAAAAAATGGTTTATGTTCTTGCGGAGATACCCAATGCATTCCATGTCTTCAGGCAGATGCGTATTACTATTTGTAAATGTATAGTTAGAGTGATGACTCTGTGGAACTTGATGGAATTGGAAATCATAGCTGTAATCTTGTGAAGAAGGCAGCTGGGTCATGTGTCTTATGAGCCAAGGCTCTGGTGAAACAAGAGGCAGCATTGCTGAAACTGTCTTCATGTTGGTTCCCTGTCTTCCCAATCTGTTGGTTTGATGTCATCTTGCAGCAGGCTGCTTATTTCCCATGATATTAGGGAAGAAATAATGGCAGCAACAGCATTTTCTATTTTAAAACTTGAGGAAAACACATCCGTGTATTAAAGACAAAACGCAGGCTGCTCATACTATCTCTGAATGCCATCTGGGATGCAAAAATGATATAGTGGGCAATAAACTACTTCATAAAATAATTCTCTTATAAGGAAAAAAAAAAAGAAAAATCAGACTAGTTGGGGAATGGAAGTATCATTTTGTTATTTTGAGAGTAGTCTTTAGTCCAAGAGAAAAGCTTGGACTTCTTTCAAAGTTCCTTTCTGCCCGGGGAAGGGGGAAGACTTTTTTTCATTCAAGTAATTTAGGCCATTTATATTTGTGCAATGATACCAACATCAAGTGTGAACCTTATAATTTAGATGTGCTGAAAACAACATTAGACAATATAGAGGGGGGGAGGAAATGTTTATGCAATGAAGTAACAAAACATACTGCTAGTTTTCAATATCTAAGACGGGCTGTAAGTTTTCTTTCGTTGCAAAGACAGAATAATCAAAGCCATTAGGTTCCTTATGCTAACTTTTATGTATTTTCTTTTAGGACAGATCAATTAGCACCAGTTTACCTGTCCTAGATTTAATAGATGCCATTGCACCAAAAGCAATTCGCCCAGAAATGGTCAAGAGAGAAGATCTTTCTTATCAAGACAAATTGAATAATGCCAAGTAAGTTTTAAATGAATGCTTTCTATTTTCCTGAAGCGTAGAAATGCTTTATTTCCTGGTGTAATTAATATGGTTTATCCATTTAACAGAGATAAATTACACTAATGTCATTTTGTTTCAAATAGAATATTATTTTAAATTATAATATCCTAGAGGTATTTTTCTAGCATGTTTAAATTATGAACTCATATTCACAGCTGATACCACCTACTCCACTGGAATCGGTTTATTAATAGTCTGCCATAATCCACTCTGTTTCTGAGCAACATAAATGCTTTGATAATGGGTAGCAAAATGGCTGCCAGTACAGTTGCTAATACATAGTTTACCAGAATAATGTTCATTTCCTCCTAGAGGATAAGTGCTGACGGAATGGACACACGCTGCTATTAAAATCTATTGTGAATCTTCATGCTTTAAGTCAAATAATATTCATTTCTGTTTGCTTTCTAAGGTATGCCATTTCAGTTGCTCGCAAAATTGGTGCTCGTATATATGCTCTCCCAGATGATCTGGTCGAAGTGAAGCCAAAAATGGTGATGACAGTGTTTGCATGTTTGATGGGAAGAGGACTGAACAAAATAAAATAATGAAGAGATTTAGTATCACTTTCTGCCATGTTAACGATGAGACGAATGCCTCACAGCTTACAGAATTCTGAAGCTGAACAGAATAAAATGAGAAAATGTTTGCACAAATATTCTCATTAATTACATCCTAATGTGTTTATATTAAAATTTCATTAAATTTCATAGCACATGGATTATTTATGGCTACTATTGTTTTCAGAACATGTTCTTTACCAAATTAACATGACAAATATGTATTGCTTGAAAAAAAAAAAAAACAAAAACACAACCTTATCAATCAAGTTTCATTTGTATTAGCTTCCATAGTATGTAACAATCTGTATTGCTTTACATATATTATTTCAGGACCTATTGTGAAATATCGTTTGATTTTTGTGGGTGTTAGTTACGTGTAGTCATACCTATATCAAGGTGCGTTCCAATCCCTGTTATATTACTATAATATTGTAGTATATTACTGCACAAGTTATCATCCTTGCCTTACTCTTTAAGAGCTTAACTCCTGTTGAAGTCAGAGTCTTGTCATTGACTTCCATGAGAGCAAGTGAAGGCCTATGATAATGTCTGGAAGCTAATGAATATTCAAAAAGCTGATAAAACTTTTTTTGTGAGCATAACTTTAAATGTGTAATAGTTTTGTTATTGAGCAAGAACTTACAGTCTGTGTCTTGAGGGGAAAAAACAGCAAATAACAGTGTAATCATGTCATTATTAGATCTGCAGAGGTTATCTTTTGCAATTGAACTACAATTTTTTTTAATTTTTCATAAAATACTGTAAAAGAGAACAATAAAGATCTAGCTGTTCCAGTCTGGGGGTTCATCTTTATGTATTGCATTTCCTTATAGATTGTTCCTTTTATTTTTTCCCTAAAGTATATAGCGCGTGTGTAGAGGCTTTGTATAGAAAGACTGCTACACTGTCTAGATGAGATAAGACATAATTATTTTCATATTGTTTTTCAAGTGTTAGTAACTTTCTCTGCAGCTATAAATTTTCACCAAAGATTCAGGAGCTAGATATTTAATAAAACAATGAGGAAGCCAAACAGTAAGGACGACAGAAAACTAAAAAATTGACTTTTCATTTTAAGGTATGAAGCCACTCTTCTCTCAGCTCCTTGAAATGGTCATTAAGGTGTTGCAAAACCCAGGGCTGCTGATGAGTGGCCAGTCATACTAAGCTTTATATCTTCAGTATTTGGCCCAACCTATTAACAGAGAATTTGATGCATCTGTTTGGTTTTCCCTTATGTAAGAGAATACTGGGAGGTTTAGAGAATTAATTACTTGGATTTAGAACTATTTGTTTCTGTGTACTGGTTTGTATTGTCTGGACAATAATAAATCAGCAATATTTGATACTTACTTGTTTTCTATTTGCGGTTATAAGTAGGGCAAAGAACCTCAACTTCTGTATGATGCTGAAGCCAAACCCTTATTCACGATCAGCTAAATTCAGGTTTATTGAGGCTTTATTGTGCAAGAACAGGTCCAGGGGCAACCCCCTCCTTCTTTTCAATGTCACGGGGATGCGTTAAAGGTGAGAGCAAATACAGCAGCTGTTTGAAGACTACAACCATCAACCACCTTTTACGTCGTTACAGCTAAATTCTAGTGAATAAAGCTGTAGTCAGCTATCTGACCATCTTCTTCGGGGCCGCTAGCTGGCTACATCTCGAAGGAAAGGATGGGTCTGATGTACCAAACTGCCTAACTGGCAGCTGTCGCTTTCCACAGCCAGCCCAGCCTGGGCTCTATGTTCGTGTCGCCTCGCTCCCCTCGGGGAGCCCCGCGCGGGGATCGCCCGGCCCCCAGGCGCTGCGGGGCGGACAGGTCGGGCTGCGGAGCCGCGGGGGGCGGCGGGGGGCGGCAGGAGGCGCCGGCGGCCGGGTGCCTCCCAAACCCGGCGTCCGCCGCACGCCCGGCCGCGCTCCTCCCCGCCCGCTGCCCCTCAGAGCGGCGAAGCCGCCATTGGAGCCTGCGCAGTGCGGCGGGGAGCGGCCGCCGGGCCCAGCCCTGCCCTGCCCCGCCGGGCCCTGCCCTGCCCTGCCCCGCCGAGCCCGGCCCAGCCCAGCCCTGCCCTCCGCGCCTGGCCCGCCCCCCGCGGCTCCGCAGCCCGACCTGTC
>CM021773.1:2074441-2162982 GCA_011076525.1 Nettapus auritus | reverse complement strand
GGCGGGGCCGGCGCCATGGCCGCCCTGTACCAGAGCGCGGACCCGTCCGCCTCGGCCTCGCCGAACAAGCTGCTGGCGCTGAAGGACGTGCGGCAGGTGAAGGAGGAGACCACCCTGGACGAGAAGCTCTTCCTCCTGGCCTGCGACAAAGGTACGGGCCGCGCCTCGGGGAGCGGAGGCCGAGGCCTCCTGTTCCGAAGGCCCCAGCCCATCTCCGCGCTGCCGCCGCGGCCCCGGCGGTGCGGGGGGGAGCCCCGGGGGGCGCCGGCCTCCCCTCAGCGCCCGGCCCGGCCCAGCGGCCCCCCGCCGCCTCCCGCCGCCCCGCGTGCTTGGGGCCGGCCCCGTGTGCGCGAGGGGGTTCTCGCCGCCCCTGAGGCGCTGCTGAAGCCTTTGCTGTCCTCACCGTTAGGGCTGATTTAGGATGGGCAGCTTATCTACGGATCCCCAGGACGCAAGAGACAAGGTTCCTGTGAGTCGCACCCACAGAGATGGACGTGAACAGATTTTCCTTTCTAAATCACCAGGCTTAATTATTTTTAGCATACTTTTTGTCTCGGGTAGAAACACAGTCTTAAATCAAACTAATCTTGATGTTTTAAAAACATTGGGCTCAAAGACAAGCTTTTGATCGTGTGGTGAACGGTTATGTGTGCTTTGGGACATAAGCCCGGTTCTAGAAGGAGATGTTTCCGTGCAGCCCTGCACAGCCCTGTGTCTAGGTAAGTTACAGCTGGGGGAGCCGGTGCAGAGATGGCAGCCAGTGGGCTTCAGAAGCTGGTCCTGCCCTCCCGAGGGCTGCGTGCCTTGCCTTTAGACAGCCCACAGCCCTGCTGGTAGCGTAGTCTGTCCTGAAAAGCACAGCAAGCCACAGCCTTCTCTCAAAGCATAAACAGAGATTCAGGGAGCCAGAAGGATGCACAACAAACCAACTGTAGTCTGTGGAGCAGTTGTTTTGCAGCCTGTCCTCCTACAGGCTGTGTCTGAAGTTTCCGTAAGTATTCTGCAGTCCGGTCTGTCTTTGTCATGGTCTTCTACGCTGCAAAATAATTTGTTACTCAAGACAAAAATAATTTAAAACTAACGTGTTTGGCAGGAAGAAGCAATTAATACTGAATAGGGTAGGATCTGTACTAGTATGTCTGCACTTAAGTCACATAGGAAAGCACAGCTTGGGTGCATGTTACAGTTAGTTTTACATGCTCATCAAACCCTCTACCTTGAACTTTATGACATTGTACCACACCTGCTCTGATAACGTATGCATTAAAAATGGAATGAAGCAGAGAAGACTAATGAGGCTTCTTTGAAGGAAGATGCAGATGTGTTTGTAGCACTGTAGAGAGGGCTCCTCTGCACTGAGAAACCTCCTCTGATGTAGCTGACATTTCCATTGTCTCAGGGGATGTCCAGGACATTGCCCCAGTTTTGAGAAGTGTCCCTGTGTGTGTGTAAGAGTGGAACTAAAGGGATGGATTAAAGTACGTCTTGGTGCTGTCCTGGAAGATCTGCCCATATTTCTTTAGATTCCTATCTGATGGGAGATTTCTTATCCATCTGGGCTTCTTAATTGCCTGATGTCAATGTCTGTTGTCAGATGTTGCGGAATGTTGTCGTGTTTGATGGTAGCTGGTACTTACAATGTTCACACGTTTTATTGCTTTAAAATAAACAGAACACTAAGATATGCTCATACGTTGGTGGTGCAGGTGACTACTACATGGTTAAGAAACTCTTAGAGGAAAACAGCTCGGGTGAAATGAACATAAACTGTGTGGATGTGCTTGGAAGAAATGCTGTGACCATAACCATTGAAAATGAAAATCTGGATATTCTACAGCTTCTTCTGGATTACGGCTGCCAGGTATGCAACACATATTGCAATTTTTAAGTGTAGTCATTAATCTGTTTATTCTATTTTATATAACTTTTTTTCTTGACACATCAGAATTTCTAAGAAAACACTATGTGTCTGAATAGGCACTGCAGTCTTGTTTTTCTAGTTAGCAATTGTGAAAATTGTTTTCTTCTCACTAATTTACTCTTCTAGTGGAATTTCATTGGCATGGCAAATATATACTAACATGATATATACTAACATTTCCAATGATGCTAACAATTCTAAATTTTGTTCTAAATGCTATTCCTGCTTTAGATATAATGTATATGTTATATTCAGACACAGTAGATAGTGTACAGTCAGTGCATAACATTAAAAGGTTTAGAGCGTCAAGACCTCTTTGGCTCTGGAGAATAATAATTTTTGAAGTGGGAGCACAGTTAGATGAATGCAGATCCTCCTAGAGGATTTCAAGTTAAGACAGGCATTCATTTCTTCGGTGCTTTCCTGTAAAGCCTGGTCTGTGTGGATGGCAGAGGCAGTTTCATACTGACGGTGCTTGCTTGGCTATGCTGTACTGCTGTAAGCGTGCTCTGCTGCTGCTGGGAGAGTTTTAGCTACGATAGTTTAAGCACCTAAGATAGGGAAAGATATTCCTCTTTGTTAGGTTGTTTAATATTGGACAGGGAAAAAAAACAAGCAGCTTTCTTCTCCCTGGATCTCTGTTTTAGTGGTAGTAATAAAAGGTAGTGGTAGTAATAAAGTACTAAAATTTATTTTTAAACTAAACTTTTGAATTTTCTAAAGCGAATTGAAAAGAACGCTGTCAGCTGTAGGGGAAAATAAGAACCCATGTAGCTTAACTTCAGAGGTGTTTCAGAAGTAGTTACAAGTCCATGAAAAAAATAACCTTATATTCATAGCTTTACCACAGAACTAGGAAGGTGGGCCTGAAGTGTCTGATACCTCTGAGTTGTGTTACACAGACACTTGGTTATAACGTTTTTAGTAGACACTTCCACAGCCTTCTTAGTAAGGTGTCCCTTAGAACCTGATTTTCTTGAGCCTCCTATATCACTGTTGATGTAATTTTTGCACCTGGTTCTTTTGCTGTTCGTGTAATAAAACAAATTGTCAGTAGTACTATGCTGACTCCTGGAATGACAGCATAAATTTGTATCCTGATCCATGGTGATAGTGGAGAATATTTTAGGGTACTTAAGAAAATAAAATTAGTAAATTTTAATTTAATAAATTTTAAATTATGATTTAGTTTGGCTTTAAATTGACTCTTCATTCTGTTTAAGGTGCCGCCATTTTTACATACAGCTTGTTTTCTTTCCTTAGTCATCAGATGCACTTTTGGTGGCTATTGACTCAGAAGTGGTGGGAGCTGTTGACATTCTACTTAATCACCGGCCAAAAAGATCTTCCAGACCAACCATTGTAGTTGAGTGTTGTTATTCCTTGGATTTTGGTTGGGGAGTAGGGGGCTGTACATTCTGGGTAACTGTAGTATTTAAAGCAATGTCCTTAAATGAAATTCTGCATCTCATAAAGTCATAGAATCTAGACACCAGAGATTATTTTTAGGGAGCCTTTGGTCTTAAAGTGTAGAATATGTTGTTTTGCTTTACTGTCTGTAAGAATCTAGTGGTTTTATGCATGGCAAAAGCTAACAAATGCCTCAGGAGAAAAAAGTAGAGGGGTTATAAAATCTTTTGTTGTCAAGAGTTTGCAAGTTAATTAGCAGTCTTGACCAGTATATTCATATACTAATTTCAGGGAAATCTATAAACATCAAATCTTCACCTTGAAATCAATCATTTGAAATTTAGAAACTTACCCTGGCGATGCTCAAGTATGAAACAAGGAGAGGCAGATGAAAGGAGGGAAGGCATAATGCATTGAATAACACTGTGTGTTACAGCCAGGATATTTTTCCTGCACTTAGATAGTAAATATCATTTTTTTTCATCAAAATAGAGCAAAATACACTTCGTAATATCATATAAATATATATTGGAGAAGGTAGGCACTGAATGTTAGGTTTTCTTTTTTAATAACCCAGAAACATCTTGTGTCCATTGCTCTTTTTCCAGTATTTATATGAGAAGCGTTTGAATGTTACAATTTTCATGTTATGAAACTTTAAACAATATTTTGAAGGAGGAATTCACTGGGAGCACTGTTGAACAGTCAAAAGTAACTTGCGTGTAAACACTAATACAGCTGTATGTAATAAATGTAGATACTTCCTACATTTTATTCTAGAAACTAATGGAACGCATTCAGAACCCAGAGTACTCAACGACCATGGATGTGGCACCTGTCATTTTAGCTGCTCATCGTAATAACTATGAAATTCTCACCATGCTGTTAAAGCAAGATATATCGCTACCCAAGCCTCACGCTGTAGGCTGTGAATGCACGCTCTGTACGGCAAAAAACAAAAAAGATAGTCTGCGACATTCCAGGTGAGACTTACCAAACATTAGACAATAATGAAGAAGGTATTGTTTTAATTGCCTTGTATCTGGGTCTGATTCAGTGTAGTTCCTTTTTCTCTTAAGGTGAGCTTTACAAGTGGTTCCCTTCATTGTATTGTAGCGTCTGTTGTCATAGATGGTTGTTTTTGGGGTGGATTGTGCTTGAATTGGCTGGTATAAGGTGGTAGCTTTCCTTCATTTTTGTCTTGTATTCTTACTCACTGTACATATTAAGCTAAGTACTTTTTTTTAACTAGTTGTTTCATAAACGTTCTAGCTGTCAGCGGCTTGGGAGCTTAGGAACTGTGCAAATAGAATTTTTCTTAAGTTAGTTAGCAGTGCCTTTTGGTTTTTTGTGAGCCAGAACAAGGAGGTGTATCATACTTTATCCTATTTCTATAAGTTTATAAGTAGCATGGATGGATGAATGTAAGCTAAAGACATTTTTTTCCAGTATTCTTAAAAGAGAAATTTGGGGGAGAAAAAAATGACCAACCTCAAAGGTTATGAGTGGATTGCACTCAAAATATACCATTAATTATTACATAATGACTTTGGTGCATGTTTCAGTGACTAAAAAAAGAAGGGAAATGAAAGGAGGATTATGACTGCTATGCAGATACTACAAGCCACATTCTGGTACCTGTGATAGCAACGTGCAGCTGATACCATCCCTAACTTCGGTATGAGAAAAGCTGTCAATGTATCCCGAGCAAATAAACTTTAAGATGTTTGAGATATCCATCCTAGTTTCAAGTACAAGTTACCAGATTTTTATTTCAGTCTTTGGGAGTTGCAAGTTCTGAGAGGGCAAAACATGCTTTTCCTGAATTTTCTGTAATCCACAGAGCATTATGAACCCCTCTACAAATGACCTAGCAGTAATTGCGGTAGCAAACTGAGAGGGATGTTCCATACAATACACAATAAGAAATTTAATGACTTTGCTCTTACGTTATTCAAACTTGAGTCAAGCAGAAGAATTATTTTTCTGGTCTCTTTGATATTTTATTGATTTTTATTTTTTTATGTTTACCAGTTGCTTATGGTTGCTATTTAGCCGTATCCAGCAATCTGGAAAGAACCTGTTCTATTCCAGTCCTCTAAGAACTTGAGAACATCCTTTTTCTGTTTTCCTGGTTGGATAATGCCGATTTTTCCGCTGACAAGAAACATGAAAGAATGGAAAGGGGAATAATAATTTAAGAAACTGAATGTGGAGAATATTAGTGAGAATAGTAGAAAATACAAGACTGTATGTATATGTCTGTACCGTACGTTCTTTATTCTGTAATTATTATTTCTTTGTGCCAGCCTTAGGAGAGGAAGAAAAAGTCTGCTTAATTTTTTCCTTAATATGGTTTGTGTTTTTCTTAAGCAACAAGTTTGGAAAGGCCAGTCAAAATGTATGTCGTCATACTTGGATGCTCATTATCTTGTCCTTGTTAAGGAGTTTGAAAAATGTACTGGGATGTACCTAGTTGCTGAGTCAAAGCAGCTGAGTCTCCCAGCCCCTGAGACCTCAAGCTCTTCGTAAGGCATCTGTGTTAGCTAAGGTCTTGAAGGGGACGTAGACCTTTGATAGGGAGATTTTCTACAAATGGAGAAGAGTATGCACTGGGCTTTGTCTACTTGGTGGATGTTGAAACTTGATTTACTTTCAGGTTTAAGCAAATGATAATTTAACCCATCTGAAACAGAACAGTTATGTCATCTCTCGGACTCTTTTGGTGTGGCGTTATTTAGGAAGATGGCTGTGGGCGGTGGTTGACTCAGAGATTTGAACAGCTTTAATTAGAATTGCGGACTGAATGGTGTCATTTCAGTTTCTAATCCTAATGGACCACCTTCACAGTCAGAGAGAAATGGCAGTAAGCAATTTGGAGGATGAGGATTATGAAAAAGGTGTGACATAAACTGGAGCACTGAGTGGAAGAGAAGCTCCTGGAGCTGTTCACAGACTGGAGATCCAATGGCTTCCTAAGGGCTGGGCATCCAGCTGGTTCTAGAGGCTCTTGGCCTGGGCTCCTGAGCACAGCTGAGGACTGAAATTAGTGGTCTGAGGGTCAGCACAGCCTCCCTGTTGGTCATTTGCAATATCCTTACTGAGGAGTCTGCATCAGAACTGTGGGTGAGCCTTGTGCACCTGAAGAGACAAATGTGGGCCATACCTCTAGTGGACTTTTCCTATTTTCAGGGTTCTAGAAGCTTGAAGTTCTACCCCAAAAAGAGACTTTTATGTTTGTTTCGTGCCAAACTAGTTTTCTACATTTTGGCTCTATCTGGTATTACGATTTTAAATACTGCTCTCGTGCCAGACTCAGGTATGTTGTGTGGTGTCGTCTTAGGCTTTAAATATGTTGCAGTTTCAAATGTGTTTGTATGAGGGTACGCTGAAAGTTGCTGGTAGCCAAAATCCTGCAGAGGACTTTACAAAAAGGCTGGGTGCTTACTCTAGGAATTTGAGTTAGATGATACATCTCTGAGCACAGTATTACCAGGAGACCTAACACTAATGCTTCAAAAATAATAGCGTTGTGCTCAACAGCACCGGTAACCCATCTGAGGAAGTTTGTCTAAAATGTTCTGCTTCTGGAGTGGGGATAGAGTGCTCCCTAACTCACCTCCACCATGGCCCACAGTTCTGACCACATGATTGTTATAAAGGAATGAGGAACCCCAAACATTTCTGCATTCGTGCGGATCTGGTTTGCTTTCCGTAGAATTCAGAAAGCTGCTGGCACAAATCTGTTTCAAGTGAGGAATATTTTGAATCAGGAATGCAAGTTTCCTTCTCTCGTGGATATGAAGAAAGTGTACAGACTTTTTGTTTTGGCCTTACTTCATGGCCTGCCTGGGATAATTTTACCTGTCTGAAGCAGCTGAGATATTAAGGCTCTTTTGCTATCTCTCCCTCACTGTTTTTAATTTAGTTTGTTCAAAAAGTGAAGTGAAGCATTAAAGGTAATCTCTCTTATTTCCCCTTGGAGAACCTTAAGAACTACTACGTAACACTTAAAATGTCAATATTTTACCAATAGTATTACCTTAAGTGGCGGCCTTCTGCTGATGGTACTGGAAATAGCTAAAATAGTGAGAAAAAGAAGAGGGAACTGATTTGGTAGCTAACTGTTGATACTTAGAATAGCGGGGATTCAAAGTATTTGAAGGACAGTGTTTTTCACGACATGCTACCTTTAATTAAAGTTTCTGTCTTTAGGAAGGCCCATTGTTTTGTCCTGAAGCTGTTTTATGCAAACTTTTGAAATAGGTTCTGATCTGAACCTGTTAATTAAATGAAGCATCTTCGTTTTGCTTGCTCTTCTTTTGTCACAGGTTTCGTCTTGACATTTACCGGTGTTTGGCCAGTCCTGCTTTAATAATGTTAACGGAGGAGGATCCAATTCTGCGAGCTTTTGAACTTAGTGCAGACTTGAAAGAATTAAGTCTTGTTGAGGTTGAATTCAGGTAAGAATTGGAAAACACCAACTTTAATACTTCTGTGAAATAAATATGTAGACGTGTGTGTTAGAAAATGCTTATTTGTATTTTTCTTTTCTAATTGGAATGTTTAATCTGATAATTAGGTATGATTAAAAAGTTATATAAATTAAAATTTCTGTAAGGGGTAAAATCCTACCTTCCTACACAGCATATGAATTATACTTGATTATCTTGCTTAACAGTTACACTGTCACAGTTTTGTGATACAGCGTGGCACTGAAATGTACTGTGTGCCAGATGAGACAAGTAAATCACGTGATTTCTTTTCTTGTGTTCATTATATTAATGGTTAGTGAATAGGCCTCAGTTTTCAGATGACATGAATGAAACAAATCCCCAAATAGCTTATCTTCCAAGTGGGAAGTCCAAATGCCGAGTTAAAGGTATCATATTTTGTGACTGCTACATTTTCTCATCTCCTGCAAATAATTCCAAGCCTTAACTGTTTATATGGAATTTAGGATAGAAATAAGAATTCTGTAAGTCTGTTTCACAACTTTTTTCTCCCTAGTGGAGTTGCAAACTACACTGAATTGTTATGTTACATAGTAACCTACTCAGAGTTGTCTCGAGAATGCTTGGATCTTTAAATACAACTTTTTCATTTGCACAATATACAATCCCAATCAAAATGGATAGTTAATAAGCTAATGGAAACTCTTGTTTTCAGTGTAGTAGTATCTGCTGTTTCTGCGTCTTTCAGAAATGATTATGAGGAGCTAGCTCAACAGTGCAAAACCTTTGCCAAAGACTTGCTCGCACAAGCACGGAATTCACGGGAGCTGGAAGTTATTCTGAATCATACATCCAGCGATGAACATGTAGACAAGCGAGGATTGTTGGAAGAGAGGATGAACTTAAGTCGCTTAAAACTGGCAATCAAGTATAATCAAAAAGAGGTTTGTCTTTGCTGTAATTTGATGGGCTTTCCATATCATATTTTTTAGTGATTCGTTTAATTTGCTGATTAGAAATGAAAACGTGGTCTTAACCTGGAAACGATTACAATTCTGGATGCATAATTCGGGCTTGGTTGCTGGCTTTAGAAAGAAACTGAAATAGTGAATGCTTATAATCATAATTGGTCCATAGCTCTTTTATTGTCCTTTGAGAGAATTATTTCAACTTAATATTTTTCCTATTACCTGTATATTGATGGTTTTTTATAGCTTGAAAATTAGTTTTAATAATGTAAATTAGTAATCAGTATTAAGTCTTTTTTTTTTTTTTTTCCAGTTTGTTGCTCAGTCTAACTGCCAGCAGTTCCTTAACACTGTGTGGTTTGGACAGATGGCAGGCTATCGACGCAAGCACACGTGCAAAAAAATTTTGACTGTTTTAATGGTTGGCATTTTCTGGCCAGTTCTGTCCCTGTGTTACTTATTAGCCCCGAAATCTCGAGTAGGTCGAATAATTCACACTCCTTTTATGAAATTTATTATTCACGGAGCTTCGTATTTCACATTTCTTTTATTACTTAATTTGTATTCCCTCGTCTATAATGAGAATAAGAAGAATACAATGGGGCCAGCCCTTGAGAGAATCGACTATCTTCTGATAATATGGCTAATTGGTAGGTATGACGTGAGTTTATGACAATTGCTGGTATTGACTAAACAATAACTGTTTGTACTACCTCTCAAAAATCATCATGTTACTCATTCCCACAAAGAGCAAGCTTCTGTTGAGCACAGCGTTACAGGGGGGAAAAATGTGTTTTGAGGAGAGAATGTAATATGTTACCACAATCTCTAGTTATCACAGAAAGTGAAGTGTCAGAGACAGAATGCTGTAGGATCTACCAGGGGAGGAAGGTGAATTTTGCTTGAGAAGGACAGGCATCATTTGGACTGATGCAAGTGAGATTCAGTTGTGCCGTAACGAATGTAAAAGCTGTTTAGCTTCCTAGATTTTGAATGTTTTTAAGTTCTGATCTATAACAATAACAATGATGACAATAGCACAGAGGAAAGCAAGTGTGTGTTCCTCAACTAATTTTCTTTGGTACCAAGTTGAGGAATTAATTTAGTTCTGACATTACCTTAAGTTTTTCGAGATTATTTTTCATGAACAGGTAGTATCGTTTAGTATGTAGATGGTTTAATCACTGTGAGTCAAACATTTTGTGCTTCCTATCAGTAAATGATACAGCAAGTTTTTAATTTATTCCAGTGCTCTTTTCCAGTATTGTAACTTTACAATTCTGTTTGTTATTATCACCAGTTATCATAACTGTCCCTGAAGTGATGCATGTTAATTCTGGTTTATGCAGTAGAGGGAGCACAGGTATAATTTTTATGGATTAGGTTCCTCATGAACTTTTGTTTTGGTTGAAAAATCATTACAACTTTTATCATGTTTTTTGGCTTCTTTTTTGTTTGGTTTTGTTTTTAAGTTAAAATTTGATAAATAAAATCCTGGAAACTTACGCTTTAATATGATGTAAGTAGATATATATAATTTGGTTGACAGGAATTTTAAAAAGCAATGATAGAGTTGAGAACACCATTTTTTTCTAAACCATTTTTTCTAAATAGTTGTTTTCTTTGATGATGATGATTACTGTAGTTGTTTAGCTGTATTAAAACTGTTGAGTCGTCCATGCAGATTTTTGAAATCCCAGTACCCCCACGCAAACGCATGTGGGTCTTAAAAGAAACTAGAAGGCTTCAGGCATAGAGCACCAGCAAGCATTACAGACTCCTTCTCTGTTTCGAGAATAAGTGTGATTTAGACGTTCTGTTGATACGTCAGATCAAACGCAGATGGAAGGTGTGTCATTAGGTGGTCGTGGAAATCTTAATGAAAGGCTATAGAGGCCTTGTTTTCTTTATGTAATATTTTAATGTGGACTTCAGGTAGGATTAAAATACTTCTAAATAATAAACGTCAAAATGATCGCAGCAGACTTTCGAACGCTTAAAGGTAGCAGCAAGTTTTGCGTTTTACTAGAGTAACATTCAAAAGCACAAATACAATAAGTTTCCTTTCCTAATAGTTGAACCTAAATCATAAAAGTTTATTCCCCAGCAATATAAAGCAACAGAACTCAAATTACTGTCTACATAAATGTAAGATCTACTTCTCTGACTCCTTTTACCGATTCTTTAACAAATTCAGTGTGAGATACATGCCGAACCAGGAAGAAGGCAAGTCTGCCAAGTAACTGTGCACAGCAGAGTTTTTGTATAATACCTTTCAACATTGCTGTAAATGTGACTGAACAAAGAGTCATACATAAGTATCTGGTTTTTGTTGTTGTTGTTTTAATTTCCTTGATCTTGCTAGGCCAAAGCTTTAGAGTCTAAGTTGCAAAGTCATGAAAGCTGAACTACTTCTCACAGTTTTTAGCTACCAGTAATCTATATGCTGCTTTTCTTCTTGGCCTAAATATAGAGGCATGCATCTGAAGTACTCACAAAACCATAAATGAATGATTATTCATAAAAGTCAAAGGTGCCATTATATTTCACCTAACAGTCCTTTAAAGTTTTTTAAAAGCATAATCGTGTAACAGATCTTCAGTTAGTAACATTCTCAGCAATCGTATCTTTCTGTACAGCTAGACACGGTTCGCAGTGGTAAAGTTCAGTTTGCTATCAAGATCCTGAACATCTGTATGTCAGCCTAACTTAAACTTTCCTTTTTTTTTGCAATCTCAAGCTGTGGTTTATTTTCTCAGCTTGTTACATAATATCAGTAAGGGCAGGAAATGTTTCTACTCACAGTTTGGATCTTCTTAGTAACAGTTACCGAGCTGATTGTTCTTAAAGAACATTTTATAATACATACACACAAAACCATGTGATGCTTTAGATAGTAATGTAGTGGTAGATAATGCTTTTGGAAACAGGTGCATACTTTCCCTGGAGAAAAAGAAATGCATTCTGGGCTTCTGCCTGTACTGAAATTGACCCTTTATTGCACGGTTTTTCTCATGTTCATTTCCTCTCACGCCATTTTTGTCAGAGAATGTATTGCCTAGTTTGGAAAGTAGGCTTAAAAATGTTAAATATTTAGTTGCCTTTTGAGTAGTGCTTGTAAACGTCATGTGATTTCTTTCTTTTTGCTAATATTTCATTTACCATTAAAGCCAGTCAAAAATGCTTTACTTGTAATAGAAAAACTATTCAGTGAAATAGTTTGATTTCTAAGTCTTCTTTTTCCCCTCTCTTCCCCCTGCAGGAATGGTGTGGTCAGATGTTAAAAGACTGTGGTATGATGGTTTAGAAGACTTTTTAGAAGAGTCCCGTAATCAGCTTAGTTTTGTCATGAATTCCCTGTATTTGGCAACTTTTGCTCTGAAAGTAGTTGCCCATAACAAGGTGAGCACCCATCTTCATAGATCTGAGGCTCCTGTGGGCAAATATAGAAGCTCGCTTCTTTCAACAGAAAATAGAGCTCACATTTGAGACAGAGACAGATTAAGGATTAAAGGTTGATGAAAGGATTAAAAGTTGATTTTGATACTTATATGTTTGATAGGAATTGTATGCATTTGATGAGCTAACAATGGTTTGTTTCTGTAAGATCTCTGGTCTTGGGTCTGGCTGCATTTCCAACTTGAAAGAGAAGTTGATTAGGAAGTTAGAAAACGTCAGACATAGACAAGTTGAAAAGGGAGTTAGAAGATGCATCAAGACAGCTCCAAGTAGTCAGGGACCCCAAACAGGGTTCGAGTCCTCTTCCTTTGAACTGACGAGTCTTGCAAATGGCTCGGTTCTCATTTGGGGAAATCTCCCCGTGTAGCTCCTCCAGTGTGGCGTTTGAGGTAGCGTGATTCCTTAGGTCAGTACTGTGCAGAAAAGCTAGCAGTAACCTCTCTCTTTAGATTGCCCAGCATTTTTTGTTCTTACAGAAAGGTTTGGTTGGTTGGTTTTGGTGACATGTGCTCAAACATTATAGGTGGTTGGTTTTGTTATTTTTGTGGTTGTTTGATGGTTTGTTTTGTTTTGTTTTTTGTAGTAGGGACAAAAGCCTGCAGGGACGAGGCTGGAGAAGAGCCTGTCTTTTCTCTATGAAAAACCATCTGGTTTGATTGTTTGATTGAAGATACACATTTTGAATGTGATCATTTCCATTCTGTTGCATGTGTTGTTAGCTGCACAGCATATGGCGAGCTGCCAGACCAATTGAAGATGAATATTTTAGCAAAATCCAAGCCAGTGCAGTAGCACCATTATTTTGTATTGCAAACTGTGAGTTGACAGGTGTTCTGGCCGTTGGGAAGAACTGGACCAGTTTATTTCCCTTGCAACCTGATGTTTGGCTCATTTCCGCTGTCCTTATATAAGTGATTCAGGGGCTGGTAGTCATTTGGAAAAGAAAGCTTTGTTTCTTTTCTTTTTCCTTAAAAAAAAAAAGAAGAAGAAAGAGAGAGTGCCGTGTTGGGCTGTCTTCTGAACCATTTGCTTTGGAATCAACGCATGTATGTAGGAGTATAGCTGTTCCTTTGCTGAAATTAGAGCCCTTTGTTGCTAATTTAAGTTGTAACCTTTTTGAAGATGCAGGACTCCTGTCCTATGTCAGAAGCACATGATGACTTTTTTGCAAAATTTATTGTGTATAAATTATTCAGCAAACCAAATGAAAATGCCTGTTTCACATCTTAGCTCCATATTATAGACCCTGAAGCTGTAAGAAATGAGGAGGCTTTGGAGCAGAAGGATTTATACGCAGGATTTATATGCAATTGCAATGCATAAATATACCTTTGTCTTGGTTTCTTGTCTTTGTGTAGCATACTTTCAGGCAAGTCATTTAAAGCAGCCTTCTGTTCCTTAGCTTTAAGTGTCTGTTTTAAGACAGTAGAAGCTGATAATATAAATGCTGAATGTTTCCAGCCAAGCTAAAAGTTAGGTATCTGTGGGTATTCCATAATTAGTTGTGTAGTACCTAGTGGATATACTTCACAGGTGTGTTTATACCAACATTTTATTTACGTCTTCCATTTTCTGTAGTCTTTCATAAAATCCCTTGAGGAAACCCCATGTCCTAAGTCTTTCTAACTCTTTTTAAAACTGGTTAAGACATAAGCTAGTGTGATTTTTTTATTATTATTATTTTTTTTTCCCAGCAGGGTTTTAATACTGTTGTTAACTGGGGACTACTGCGCTAGTCACCGCAGATGTTTATAATAGCACACAAGTCCCTGTTTACACCAACCATGCAAAACAGAGTGGAAAGGGAAGCAGAACAGAGGAATAAGTATTTGCTTAGCATTACACAAGTGAGGAGCTGAATTTAAATTCCCTGTCTTCTAGCTCCCTATGGGATGGCTTTTAAAATGCCTTTGTCTAAAAAGAATGAGATATCTGAAAGTGGTGCTCCATCTGTGAATCATATGTGCTCGTTTCTTTTATGCTATTACCTGTTTTGGAGGTAAAAACAGGGTGGTGCATGGGTGCATTTCTGTATTTATAATGTAAATGACATCGGTTTGTTCTTTTTACATTGCAGTTTCATGATTATGCTGAAAGAAAGGATTGGGATGCATTCCATCCTACATTAGTGGCAGAAGGTCTTTTTGCTTTTGCTAATGTTCTAAGTTACCTGCGTCTGTTCTTCATGTACACAACCAGCTCTATTCTGGGACCGCTCCAGGTGAATATCATTACTGCTTGAGAAAATATTAAGTGTGATCTTAATCTTTTCTTTGTTTTTAATTTCCCCTTTAAAAGGGGATCCTCTCATCTGAGGATGACCTGAAGGGATTCTGCAAGAAACACTATCATTACTATCAAGCCAGGATAAATGTTTGAGAGTAGCGTTTTTTTAACACTCTTGCTTTGCATCAAGAGCTGCACCAGTGGAGGCTCTATAGTAAATAATTTTGGCTCACATCACTAGGTCTTGTATCAAGGCTTCAGGATCTAGCTGAAAACCTCCACTTAAAGGTTCAATTCCTTTGTTTTTAGTGATTTGGAGTACTTCATCTTGCTACGCAAATAATTATCTTTTAGAATATTTTAGTTAAATAATCATTTGAAAATAAAAAATAATTGCTTCTTTAATTGCTGTTCATAAAATCATCATTAAATGGGCTTTAAAAAGAATGTTCATAGCTCGTGTGACCAATTTAATAATGCTAAAAGATGTTTTACTTTCTTCGTCTACTGTTAATTATTTTTATATTTTTTATTTATATTTTTGAATGGAATTGTACTTGCATACTTAAAAAAAAAAAGTCTTGATCTTACAGTAAGCATTAGGCTGTTGCACAAATTGATTGAACATTGAAGTCTCTCCACATTTTCAAGAGGTTCACTGTTCCATGTGCACATTTATTTATGTATTAGATCTTTCACAAGTTTGTATTAGAAGCCTATGTTATGAAATTTTCCAAGTAAATAAAAACAGTCAACAGTCACTCCATTCAGCAGCACACTGAAGGTTATGTTATTCCTGTTGGCCAGGACAGCTTGTGCAACAACTCTTACACTATTTTCTGAAAGTAGGTCACAAAGTTCAACTGGTGGTAATCAAATATTGCACGGTAACCCCACGGTGGGGGGGAAAGGCAGCTACTGTGTTCTCTTGGCTGCTGGAGTTATTTTTAAGCAGTTACTTTACTTACTGACTAATAAAACTTGAGCTAATACAAATGTATAACTTTGCTCTGTGGTGGTTTTCTGTTGTTTGGTTTTTGTTTAAATTCTGGGTAGCTTGCACTTCTTGTACGTTCTCGCTTCAGCTTTCAGCTGCTTTGCCTCTTTTGTATGGGACCGTGAGTCAATTAAAAGGATTTTTTTTTCTGTTTATTGAAAGCATAAATATGATAAAATAGTATGATGGGGATTGCTTCGTCCTCAGACCAAATGATTACTTATATATTATAATTACTGCATACCTGTGTCTTGTTGCATGTAATCTTTAAGTCTCTGTGGCAAACTGCAAAGAATGGTAGAGAATGTGCTGCGCTGCAGGGGCTCTCGGTGAGTCTCCTGCAGCACGGGAGGGAGCAGGAGCTGGCAATTCATTTCTCTGTAATCTTGTACTTAAAAAACACGACCCCTGATGGTGTTCGGGACTGTGATTTGGTACAGATTGTGATTCCTATAGTATTCGGATATGCAGGATTTTAGTAGTTTATATCTAGGAATAGATTTATCCAACCCCATTTTGTTTATTTGCATTCTTTATAATAGTGAATTGGTCCCTGAAGGAGCTTGTAGGAAGAATAATTGAAATGCTCTCAGCAGTTTATTCTGTCTGTATTTTTTTTTTAAAGTCAAGGTCTGTCTTTGCATAGGAAAAATTCCAAAGTTAACTTTTCTTGCGAACTTCAATATAGGATATTTTGAAATGGAAGCAAATGATTTGAATTTAGTGTCCAATCTTCTGTACTTCACAGCCTTCATTTTCTATGTACTTATACACGTATTTAAATATATATTTAATATATATTTATAAATATATAAATATATTTAAATATACGTTGTGTATATTTAAAATCTTACATAAAGCATACAGTGAAGTAATTCTGTGTTCTGCAGATGGTCCTTGGTATATTATTTTTGAGTAGTGGTCAATTACAATTCCAAATGCTTTGATGGAAACAAAAGTTCAGTTCTTCATTAAGTGTTCTCTTAACTTCACTGACTTCATTGTGGCTTTTTATTTTACTGTTATGATAGTTGTATTCAAATCCATCTCATTTATTGCTTTTATCTTTTGATTTATGAGCACTTGATTATCAGTAGCATTATGAATACAGCATAAGATGTATATATTATTGAAAGGTAAGAACATATCCCATAAATTTTCTGGTGAATGAAATTGTCACTGAAAAATGGTACAAAGATAACTCCCAGTTCTGTGATCTCTTTAACTTAAAAATATAAGATGCTAGAATATGAATCGATTTTTGTTATTGATTAGAGTGTAAAAGAAAGAACACAAATAATTACACATTTTACTAAGGGAATAAATTTATTTTACAGATTTCGATGGGACAGATGCTGCAAGATTTTGGAAAATTTCTGGGCATGTTTCTTCTTGTCCTGTTCTCATTCACGATTGGATTGACACAACTTTATGATAAAGGATTTACTGTAAATGAAGAAGAACGGGACTGTGCAGGGATTTTCTGTGAGAAACAGAGCAATGACACATTCCATTCGTGAGTTGACATGTCTGAAATATATCTGTATTCTGCCTCTTAATTTCTACTAATTAAACAAAACTGGAATTTTTCACTGAACTTGAATTTTACAACTGAACTTGATTTTTGCCTTACCTAACCACTTTTTGTTTATTTTTGCAGGTTTATTGGCACCTGTTTTGCTCTGTTCTGGTATATCTTCTCGCTGGCACATGTAGCGATCTTTGTCACGCGCTTTAGCTATGGTGAAGAACTACAGTCGTTTGTGGGGGCTGTTATTGTTGGTACCTACAACGTGGTGGTTGTGATAGTATTAACTAAACTCCTTGTGGCAATGCTTCATAAAAGTTTTCAGCTGATAGCAGTAAGTGGTTTCTGATTAATTATCAATATTTGCTAGCCACATCTTGTATTTTATACCCATCTCTTGCTACAGTGTTCAGGCTAATCTGCAAACTTCCATGAATGAGCTGTAAACTCACAAGTGACATCTGTCCGTCAAAATCAAGTTTTTATTTGCTTTGATCTAAATAAAGTAGAGAAACTGCATGGTCACGTAGAATAATCAAAGCTTTGACGCTCTAGGAATTGAAGACTTTCTTGATTCAATTACTGTTCAAGATGCTATTCTTCTTTAGGTGTGGTAATTCTAATTTTGGTCATTTAATGTGGAGTTTAATACCTGAATTTTCTATTTATTCCAGAGTATATGGTGAATTTATTAGATATATTTCATATTTTGATTATTTATTATTAATGTAGATTATATATTAAAATGCTATATAATAAAAATTAAACAGCGGTCAGTTATTAATATAACTGAAAATAAAACTTATTAAATAGATGGTAAATATATATATATATATATTTTTGCTTCTGATCTCTGTTAATGTTTCTGATGCTTTAGAATCATGAAGATAAGGAATGGAAGTTTGCCCGTGCCAAGCTTTGGCTCAGCTACTTCGATGACAAATGCACACTACCTCCACCTTTCAATGTTATTCCATCTCCCAAGACTATCTGTTATCTCTTCAACAGTCTCAGTAAATGGATCTGTTCTCACACATCAAGTGGCAAAGTGAAACGTCAGAATAGCCTCAAGGTAAGAAATGATTGGGAGAATTGTAGGCTCTGAAGCTGGAAAGATGCTGCTTAATAAATGAATCAGCAGATTGCTGTATGAAGCTGCCTGTCACGTGGTGAGTGCTACTGAGATAATTAGGAATTGCAGGATAATGTGTGTTGCATCCAAAATATAAACAAATACATTTTAGCTATTCCTACTTAAGTAAGATTCCATTAACTTACAGTTTGGGGATTTTCAACACTCATCCTTTTTCCAACCCCCACACTTGCCCCAGCAGTAGTCTAGTAATGTGCTTTGAGAACTTAGAGGAACCACAAGGAACTATGTGCTCATCTCAAAAACGGTGAGGTGTGCTTGCAGGAAAGTAATTTACTTGTAACTTACTAAGGAAGTGTCAAAATAAATAATTAGATAGGAACACTGTAGCTTCTCATTTTGGGGGGAGGGAGGGGATTCTTTTTCTTTTTTTTTTTTTTTTTTTTTTTTCTACTGTACCCTGTAATTTTATATCTTCTTGCTGTAAAAATAAATAAAAAAAATATATACTAAATTCAAAGACTTGACAGAATGTCAACAGAGAAGCACTAGGGGCTATGGAACTCACAGTTGCTCATAGGACAATTACCAAGCCAGGTAGGTTAAAAATTTAGTTTTGCTGGAACAGCAGCTTATCCTTTAATTTAAATTTTGCTAAGAGTTTACATGCATTGTACATTTGTGCACATCAGGGTGTGTATATAGAAATACTTCCTTATTTTGTTCTATTCTATCTCTGTTTGTATTTAGGCTTGAGGGCTCAAAAATTACTTTTGCTTAAGTAAATGTGTAATATTTGTTTACAGGAATGGAGAAATCTGAAGCAGAAGAGAGATGAGAATTATCAAAAGGTGATGTGCTGCTTAGTTCACCGTTACTTGACATCCATGAGACAGAAGATGCAAAGCACAGATCAGGCAACTGTGGAAAACCTAAATGAACTGCGGCAAGACTTGTCAAAATTCCGAAATGAAATGAGAGATCTGCTTGGCTTTCGAACTTCTAAATATGCAATGTTTTATCCAAGAAATTAAGGCCTAACGAATCAGAAGTGTCCATCTTCAGATACCTTTAGGTGAAAGTGTTGATCTAATTCTGTTGCAAGACTAAATATCAAAGGAGATTATTGCACAACAATACCTTTGAAAATGTTTGCATGAGTTTCAGCTAGATGGGGAAGTGGTGGAAATGAATGCAAAAATAGTTATAGCGATTTTCTTACGCTCTTAATCGTAGCGTGTATATACAGTGTATATAGGATTTTTTAAAAAATATTCCTCAGACCGTGGCTGTCAGGTGTCAGAGCTTCATAATTAGCACAATACGTTTATTTCTTCTATTTTTGCCGTTCCTTTTTTGATACTTGTTTTTTCAAGTTGTGTGAGAAGGCTTTTTAAAACAAAAATCCAGACTATGTTTATTTTTAATAGAAAAGTTGGATATAGAATAATAGAAAATTTCCAACACAGTTGGAAATTATGTTTGACTGTAGGTTACAGTGCATGTGAAGACTGTGTGGCTCTGAAAGAGGCAGTTCTAGTGCCAAGTTTTGTAAACTATGCTGACTGTGTACTGACATTTCTAGAACACGGAAAAAGATATCAAGACTCTTCCCTTTCATGGGAACGTTGAAATTTTGGGCTCAAAACAGACCAAATGTTTCTAGGACATTTATGGTTTTACGTAAGACAATCAGTTCCTGCTTGGATTTTTCAGCAGTGCCTCATAAGTATGTTTTACTGTGTATATTAAAATCAGCAACAGGATTTTAAAAGTAACCTATGAAACTTTAATGTCTACTATTTGAGGGTTTTAAAGTCAGATTATTTGAGTTATTAAATACAGTGATTGAATAAAAATGAGGTGGAGAGTGAGTGCTATCGTTTGCAATGCTGAACATTTCCTCTCTGAAACACTACACTTCTTTCTGTGAGAACATGCATTGTATGGGATAGATGTAGCATGGAAGGGTCTGCCTTAGAGAGATTTTACCCTATCTTAAATTTGTTTTTCCTTCTTTTAACCGCAGTTGTTGCGAAGTTGAAACTTTATGTGTGTGTCAGGAGTATTCCGTTTTGTGAACACGTGCTTTGACTTCGCTTACAATGACCGTAAGGGCTTTGTGGATTTTCTGTGCTAGAGGGTCCTACATGATTTCTATGCTTATTAAAATTCAAGTTGACAAATTGTAATTGAGAAATGTGAGATGCCTGTATTTTTGATTCTGAAATAAGTATATTTATGACAGTTACAGGATCGATTGAGAATTTTACTCTTATGATGGTGCTCTTCTAAATGGTCTTAAGTCCAGAAGGCGCAGGTAGCCATAATGGTCTTTGACTACAGTTGATTTTCGGAGGCTGATAGAGGGTGAAGGCTTACATAAATGTTTACTTTTCTTGAAGAAATTCTTATAAAACTTTTTCTCGTAAAGGTATTATATTTTCTGTACTATGAAATTATCCATATCTGAACTAGGGTTTAATATTATGCTTCAAGTCTTACAGTATAGAGGCATTCTGAGCAGTCTTTTTTTTCATGTGAATGAGAAGCTAATCTCTTGTCTTCAAAGCAGAGAGGATCACTGAATTCTGTATTTGGATGGGGATCTCATGTTTGAATAATACACCAACATAAAAACTGCTGTATGTTATGTGTACCTGAGAGAGAAAGCCAACAAATAAAAGCTCTTTGAAAAATGTATCAATATTGGTCATATTTGAAACATGCTATTTTAGGTAACATACTGAAAGTAATTGCTTTGTCATGTTAAGATAGGAATTCTAAGGAATATAGCTGCTATTAATGTTATTATTTTTTTCCTTTTAGAACTGTCCTTCTAACTTTAAGTTCATTTACCTGGTTTCCTGCTGTGACATGAAGCAACATCTGAGCTAGTTCTGAACAAGCTAGATTGGATCCTAGATGCAGTGTTAGCTGCTTGGCACTCAGTTCATGACGATTAGTTCTTCTTAGAAGCCGGGTATGTTTATCGATACACTGCGTTGTGCTAATGCAGCTATTTCTAACCACTTCTGTAATGTGAAGCCGTCACTCAAACCTCACAGAATTCAAGGCACCTCTTCGAGGTTTGGATTGAACCTATGGGTTCCAGATTTTTTACTTGCCCCTGGAATGCATACCTATAAAGAGACAGATATCTTAAGTTGTGTTTTGTTTTTGTTTTGTTTTTTCTCTTGCAGTACATTAGGTGTATGACACTTTGCCTTGTTTGAAAGCTGTTGCAAGCTTCCCAACTTCTTGGATACTAATCAGTATGGATTGGTTCATACGATATAGTCCATTTTCTACTATTCTTCAGATTTTCCTAGTTAAGTCTATCAAATATTTTTTTTTCTAATTTGGAAGTTTAATACTGGCCATTCCAGAATGTCAGGGATCTGAGATCTCCCACAGAACACTTGTAGAACAGTTCTGGACATGCACAGAGACAAAATTTTATATGGCTGTGATACTTAAGTGCCAAAGGTTAAGCAGCAGCAAAATGAGGCCAAAAATAAAAATGCCCCAAACAGTATTCTAGGACTTGATTTAATCAATTTTAGTTCCTTAAGAGATTTAACTGTAAATATTTGCGATAATTTCATCAAACTGCTCATTTGTTCTTGGGGACAAATAGTCAGATGGTTACCCATGGATGGCCTAAATGTCTTTCTAAGTCTACTAAAAATGTTAATTTTTCTTTTGTGTTAATGTCAATTTAATCAAGGCAATGGTAGCTCTAAGACAAATTTAATCTTTCTTTAGTATCTTGTACATGAAAACTTCATGCTACTTCTCTTTACAGCAGAAAGGTCCAAAACATTCACTATGGAAAGTCATCCTACTCTTTCTCTTGGTAAAATAGTTTTTTAATCATTATTTCTGTTGGAGTGGTTCCAAAAATTGTATCACTTTTAATATGATAATTGTGTTACATAATTTTTACATGTTTGCAGGTTGGATTTCATATGCTTGAATTTTACATTCGCTACATCTGCTTTCAAAACCTGTTTCTTTTTGGAAGGCTGTTAGCTCTGTTTTGTGTCTGATTCTCACATGAGAAAACTGCCACTGCACTGTGTTTCTTGAAGCACTGGCTCCTGTTTCCTGTTGCAAGGCCTCTGCTTTCAGCACTTTGATTCCCGTAAGGGGCCGGTCAGGCTTGAGTCTTCCAAACGGGAGAGCATAGCGGGAGGAATCCATTTAGATTCCATACGCAGTGCGCACAGATATAAAAGGCTGTATTCAAGTGGTTTTCATATATCCCTTCTACTGCAACACGTTTGCCAGTCCTCAGGAGTATGTTACATTAATTTACATTTAAAATGTTAAATAGAATTCGGATTTATTTTCTTTTATGAATGAAAAGCAATTTGCTTTTTTGAGAAACAGTAAAAAGAGGTGTTCAGACTGGAAAACAAGCTGATTTAAGAAGTGTTGAGAAGAGCAGGCAGGCAGGAGTTTTCCCTACCTACCGTTGGGAGGAGAAGGAGCAGGCTGCTAGATTCTTCTTGCTGCACTGAAAAAAGTTCCGTGACAGATGGTCTTGTTGTCATAAGTAAAAATAGATTACTGTAGTCAAACACAGTTCTGAGCATGATTTCCACAGTGCTTTCACCCCAGGATGCTGCTGGGAAGTGCGGAGAAAACAACGTGTAAAACCCCTTAATCTGCGCAGGAACTGATACTGAAAACCAAAGCATAAAGCTGCAGTTTTAAAACTGTGAAATTACATCTGGTTTGTAAATAAACATTGCTGTCATTTACACTGTTTGGTTCAGTCAGTAAGGCAAAAGATTAGCAATCCACAGAATGTGTTCGCAGCCCTGAGCTGTTTGACATGAGCTGCCAGCACAGCATTTTATATGTGTAGCATCCCGTACTTTATACATGATGAATAACTAGGTAGTATATGATTTAATCTTAAAATATTTTATTAAGCACAGATAATAATGCAGGAATCCATGTAATAAAAAAACTTCAGAGAAAAAGCTACGTTATAGTGAGTTACTATAAATATTGCACTTAGAATTCTTATTTTACATATATAACTCCTTAAAAAAATGGACAATTATTATAAATTAACAGCTTCCAAGTAACTGGAATTTGGTATGTTTCAGATCAGATGGCTGTGCTGCAAATCTTCAACTTTCATGTTCAGGATCTGTAACTGATGCCACTTTGTGCTGGAATGAGCTTAGGTGGGTAGGAGGGAAGAAAGGGTAAGCATGGTCTTAGTGCTGACAGTCAGTGTTTTCATGATGTAAACTAAGTGAAAATTCTTTTCCAAGAGAGATGATAAGAGTGCAGCTGCAGAGTTCAGTTTTAACATGTTCTGTTTTTCAAGGCATTCAGGATCTTTTGGTTCTTAGTCTTAAAACTCATGACAAAGCTGTTGGGAAGGACTTTGCCTCTACCGTCTTCTTCTACTTGACCCATGATGATGTAGTTTAAACCTACAAAGGAGGGTATGATATTACAAGGCAGAACTCCAGGGCATGATCTAGTAAGTACAGTTCTCTATCAGTGGTCTGCATTCATTTTCACTCTGTTACCGAAGTCTTGTAGCATTTTTTCCTTCCTACCCAAAGCATATACAAAGCATACAATGAACCACAATTACATAAAAATCAAGTAGATAAGTAAGCATCTACTGTATAGTTAAACACATGGGAGATATTTTTTTAAATACAGATTGTCAAATGAGTCTAAAAAACATCAGAAAGGCAGTATAAACACTGGATAACTTAGTCACTAACATCCAAAGAGGAATGCATCTCATTGATTTTTGGATATTTTTTCCTATGCTCAGTTTGTAGGACAATGCACCTAATTCCTTCCATTCCCTTTTTCTCCCCCAAGTACATAAACATACTCTAGAAATATATAGAGGCAGTTGGATAAGCAGAGTGGACTTAATGATAAGTCCATGATAAACCCTGGCTTTGGAGCAATGAGATGGATTTGAGTACTTGCAAGGCTTAGAAAGGTTAGAGATTTGCAAGGCTTCAGGCAGGGAAGAGTGGTGTTACAGGGGAGTAAGCAGAAATGCACAAAGTTTAGATATTAAGTAATGGCTATTAAATAATTCACAGAGATTTAGGAAGGGAAACAAAAGTATGTGGTTTGGGGCCAGCAGTCTACCTAAAGGAGAAAATATGTTCCACCAAGGATGCTATTAAGTCTGGTTTCCAAAGAACTAAAGGTAAAAGAAAAAGAAATCTGACAGGAATTGTTCGCTTTGGTACTGCCCCCTTTGAAGTAATACTTAACATTTAGGACACCACTGGCATTTACGTGGGTTTTCTTTCTTGGTGATTATTAGATTATGTCGACTGTTTCCTGCTATGGCTCCATCCTCGTATGTTCTCCTGTTTTACTGGTTTGCTCAGGAGGAAAAGCTAATGACTGTTTTATTTTTTGCTTAGTTACTTCAGTGAAACAGCCTCAGTATTTCTTATAGCATCATATAGGTTGCCCTTGTTATGTTTAACTGGCGATCTTTGTTGATCTACTCTGTAAAATAATACTGCTTAAAATAGCTATAGCAATACGAGCTGTTTGCAGGTATAGAATGAGCTATTCTATACTGATAGCACTGGCATTGCTACAGCAAAGATGTAAATCTATACAGGAGAGAAGCAACAGGATAACACATTGTTTTTTATTTGCTGTGACATCCTGCTCTTTTATGTTCAGTATGCTGTTGTTTTTCCATTCTGAACAACCGTGTATGAAAACTAGATCCCAAAATACATACATGTAAAAAACAAAATCAAACTGAGTTTCTTGAGAGAGCCAAATCAGATTTTACTTTTCTGTAATGCAAGTTTTAAAAACAATGTTTTTCAAACTCATTTGAACTGAGTCTCATCTTTTATAGGTAAAACTAAGAATGAAATACAAACCTGAATAACTAGTTGTTTGTCTTAATTTAATTTAAATATTAGTTGCTGATTATAGAATTAATTCTTGTGATTCTGATTTTTGTGGTCGTAGTTCAAACAGCAATTTTCAAAACTTTTCTTTTATAAACAAACAAAGCAGTTATTTTGCTGTACTTACCTCTTCTGATGAGAGGACATTGCTTACATACTACAACAATCTTGGCACTCATACTCTTGCCTGCTTGCTGGATTGCTAGATTTCCCTCTTTATATACATTAATGATCGATATTGTTGCATGCAAACTTCCAGCACGCGTTATTGTTGTGATTACTGTTCCAGTTATTACTAGAAAAAAGACATTTGATACATTTTAATTATTCTTTTAGAAATAAATGTTGGGGACCACAGAAACTGAATTAACATATTAGTCCTTAATAAAGATACAAATAATACCAGAAACAGTCTATCAATATGTGGGTGATGCCAGTAATAAAAACTCACTACCAACAAATTTTGGTGGCTTTTTGGTGGCAAATTTTGGTGACTTTTCCTAGAATGCATCAATTGTTTAGAAGCCCTGTTCTAAATTTTGATAATTTTAGTTAAGCACTACAACATGATATTATTTTCAATGACTAATCTTACAACAGTGGAGAAGATGAACTGAAAATACTCCAGCGCAGAGCTGAATTCCCAGCTCTCCTGCAGTCTCACGCTGCAGTAACTTCATTCTGCTTCAGGGTGCAGCCACTACCCTGGTCTGGTGTTCAGCAAAATGATACTAAGCTGTCCCCACTTCCCTGAAACAGCAGACTTGCTCTAATCGCATGGGTTTAGCTATAAAATTAGAGTGAATTAGATTTAAAAAGAAAAAAAAATGTTTTGGGGATGAAGTTGTTCCATCCAAGTTGGCATACAGGATTAATGGTTGGAAGGCATCTTTTAAGGGAATTAAGAAGCTAAGTATTGATTTGGGAAAAGCCTGAGACAGAACAGATCATCAGTGACAATGATATCCAATTACACAGCAAACACTCTTTTTTATCAGTGATTTGTATCTGTGGATGAAAAGCACTGGTTTTAAGCTTCCATGCCTTATAAATTATTTTGAAAGTATTTTGGAAGTTTATAAACTGAGTTGTGGAACAGTTAGCAGGTATGGCATAAAATGTGTATTGGCTGGTTACAGACAAATGTGATGACGATACAGTAACTGAATCAGTGCTCTCCTACAGGAGGTTGCCTTATATTTAGTCATTTGGTTTTTAGATTGAGGAAGTACGCTTGTTTCAGACATCCCTGCAGTGCCTATTTCAGAATATCTCTAAGAGCGTTTTAAGTGATACACAGATACAAATGTCAGACATGCACATAAGAGGATGTAAAAACATCACTTACGTATTAATTAAAACTCAGAAATACATCTGGTAAAATTCCTAGATGTGTAAACATACAGTGTCAAGTCAATAAGAAACAGACTTTGCTTTCTTACCAAAGTTGCTTGAACAGTAATTGCTTTCAAGTGTCCCACTTCTTTTACACTTTTGCTGGCAGAGGGCAACTGTAGGTTTCAAACCTTTTTGAAGAGCACATAAAATAAGATATTTTGAAACAAATGCAAGCAGTATGCTTGGGGAAATAAAAAATCTGGACATGCGCATGAATGCCACAATAACCATATACCCCTTTCCTGCCATCAACTCTAATCTTCTTTCCATGTGTGTTTTAACGGTACTACGCAGTGGGATTTTTACAGAGAATTTGTTTGATTGTGCTGTGGTTTTAAATGTGTAACTTGTTAGTGTTCTTGCCTATTGTCGTATAGTCCTTGTAGTACGTTTTAAGTATGATAACATTAGATTACAGTAACATTTACTTCAGAGGGAGGGAGTGGACTTCTGTCAGAAATTACAGTGCTGTGATGGAAAAGATCAGAATTCAAATTCCTTTTTTTTCTAATTTTTTTACATAGCTTCATGACATGAAGTACTGTATAATTTTTATTGATGACATTGAAACACATTATAATGTGTGAATTATCTATTTCACATTAGGGGCTACACCTGCTTAGCACTCATTTACATTTCCTTTCTGAAACAATGCTTTGCTAAAAGACAAGTAAATACTCTCCCCTTCACACCAGCTCCTTAGCCTGGATATTAGTAGTCTCTGCACTTGATCTGGCTAAGACTTTGCACACAACGTTGTAGCATTTTTAAGGTTTTAATGTCCTTTTCAAATTTGTTTGGAATTGGTCAATGAGGTCACAATTACTAGAAAGATAGAGCTGAGAGATGGACAGGTTAAAAAATAAATAATAATAAATATATATAATATATATAATATAATAAATAAATAAATCAGACAACCTACACAACCCTAATTTCCCCCTGAAAGAAAATAAATTAGTTATGAAGAATATCTTGGCTTTTTTTTCTTTAGAACGCAGCATTTTGCAAAAGTCTTAGCCTATAATTTCGGAAAAAGAGCTTCTGACTGATTTCTTATTTATGTTCTTACAGTTCTCATTTATATTTATATATCTCTTTTAATGAATTAACTGATTCTTTTTATGAAGATTTCTGAAATTCAGCTGAGTGGCAAACAAATTTCTTTGTCTTCCGTGTACATCCATGACTGTTAGATCTTCATGTTCGTGTTTTTGCCTTTCAAATCCCAACTTTAAAAATTCATCCCCATATTTTTCATTGATGTGGGTTTTGGTTTTTGTTTGTTTCGCTTTAAATTGTGTGTGGTTTTGTTTTGCTCGTTTGTTTTTAGTCTTCATGTGATCTTCATTGGTATTAAGACTTCAGAAAGCTTGCAGCATGAGATGTGACAGCCTTGATTAACTGAGACAGGGTGTTGGGGGTAACTTTAAGAAGTGCTTTATAGTAAAAAAGAGCTGAATTACTTATCATTAGAGTACTAGTCACATCAGAATGATTTCCAGGTCATTATAATTGCATGTTTTTCATGTTTATTTTCATCTATTTTAAATACCTCAGTCTCAGTATTTAAGCACCACAACTTCTTGGTTTCCTGCTGACAAGCCATTTCTGTCCTGACTTTTGATGCATTTTAAGTACAGACCAGGTTCTGTTGCGAAACACCATAAATAAATTGGTTTTGTGCTATAGCCGTATCTTAAACCGCTCTCCTTCAGGTTATAGAAATTTTAAGAATTTGTCCCTTCAGTATGTCAGTAATGAGGTAGTTTTGGCAAGGCTTTCAGAGAAATCCTTCCCTGATCTTCCATATGTTCTGTTTGGTCTTAAATATAAAAGAAAACTTATTTTTAGTCTGACGTATTTCTTCATGAATTCTTGTCCCTGAAAATCTTTGAATAAAACCAATTTTGAGAGCATCATGTTGACAGGATGTTGGCAGAATCTGAAGAGGGCTCAGGCATCTTCCATAACAATTTATCTTAATAACTACATGAAGAAAAATATGGCCAGATTTTTACATATTAACTTATTTAGAAGGAAAAGTTCCTTGAAATAAAACTATTTCCTGAAATATGTAGAACTTCTTGTACAAAAGAATTTTCTTCACATTTATATGGAATTTGGTGAAAGATGCTCGCTAGTTAGCTGTCAAAAATCGAGAAGAGACAAGAATATTCTCTGAGCTGGAGTAACTGTTACAGTGAACTGGAGAGTTTTATTTTAGTAATGTTAACTAGATTCTATGTGCTCTCTTGAGTATATTAATTTTAATTAATTTCCTCAACATCTTAAATACTAACAGACCGCAAAACTAACTTTTAATATGCCTTCTGTTAATTTTTTCCAAAACTCTCTTCTCCTCCTGGAATACATTATTTTTCTATTCAAATAAAGCCAATAAAAAAAATCTTACTTGATGTAGAAGGGGTTGTTGTGGTAGTAGGTGGAACTGTAGTTGTTGGTAACTTTTTTGGTCTAAATTTATAATGGCCAATAAAACCATCAGCTGTTAAACTTAAATCAGATAAAAACTGAATGAGCAACTCATTTTTCTCAGATAGAATAGGCCTGGAATAAAAAATAATAACTTCCATTAGTTTTAATGTCAAAGCCAAAACCCATTAATAGAATTCTTCTCACAAAAAAAAAAAAAGGGCTTCGTGTTTATTATTATTATAAATGCTCTATAAATGCTGCCCCCAGACTAATACTGAAATACAGGTTCCTTTGCTAGCATGTCAGACACTGATGTTATAACTGAGAACCTCATTCTGTTGAATCATAAACCTCTGATTCCTGAGGGTTATGTCAGTGTAAGTATCTTTAGGTTCCTGTGTGGCTTCATTGCAGACTTCACTTACATGGAATGAAGAGGGCTAGATTAATGCCTTGGGGAAATATAATACAGAAATCCTCAATAGATAGCAGAGGTGAGTAAATGTTTTGGGGTTTAAAATCATTTTTGTCTATTGAAAAATATATGACACATTTGGAAGGTCTGAAGAAAATTAATTTAATGTTGGACTCTGGAATTGTTCAATAAAAACACTAAAAAATATTTGGGGTTAGTACTAGTTCTGTGGACCCTGGTTTTACCAATGAATGGATATTTATTACTGAGGCCTTAGAGAGTTAATGCTGTTATTTTGTTAGGATTTGAAAATTCATAAACAAGCACTCTTCTGTGTGTTAATTTTCAGTTCATAAACTGTGTAGTATCTATTGTGACACTGTCTCTGGATTTAGATGTAGTGTGATGAGGCTTCGTTCAAGACTACTGTTAGAGCAAACTGTATGGCATGCAAGTCTAGCAAAGGAACACTTCTCTCGTTCTTTTGAGTATTCCACAGACCTTGTCTCAATATTCATTTATAATTATTAACACAAATTATTTTGTTTGGAAAGAGGAAGAAAAATTAATATAGAGATAAACATAGAGGCAAAAGATACTTGAGAGAAGAAAAGAGAAAATGGTTTTAAGATGTATTTTCACTAAACTGACTTTGTTGTTTCTTCTCAGGAAATCTGATAGAGTTCATGAGCCTTTAGCAGGAGTTTTTCAAGACACTTTTTAGGGCTTTTAGAGTAAAAGCTTGTCATTATATCCTTTTTTTTTTTCCTTTTTTTTTTTTTTTTTCCAGGTATTTCAGAAATCAGCTCACTGAGGGTTGAGTTTGACATAACCAAAAGTAAGTGCATGATTATCTGGAATTCTGATTTACAGTTACTGTGGTAATTGCACAGATTGATTTTTTTACCACAGTATTGATGCAGGCTGCAGAATTAGGAGGGGAGTTACCAGCTGTAGGAAAGCTTTGTTCTGCTTGCTGAACACCAGAAGTAAAACACAAGTAATCTAAAAAATCTGACCAATGTATCCTATCTCTTTGAAAAAAGGCTTTTTATCTTGAGGGTGGAGGGTGTGTTTGTTTTTTAGAGTGATGATTTCTCCTAATTTAGTATTACGATCTATACCATTCATTTATGTAGTGTACTAATTGCACTCAGGAATCAGGTATGTGGTTACGCTATGTGCTTCCTGGTCTACAGCTGGATCTGGGTTCATCTCTGCAACCACCAAATGAGTTCAAGGTATCCACTTTACTAATCTTTCTTAAGTATGCTGTTTCTGTTACAAAATGCCACATTACATTGTCTGTAACTACTCGTTAATGAGTTCCGCCTTGTTTAATTGCAGTGTCAGATCTGTAAAAAATACTCTATATAGAAGTCCTCCTTCACGATTCAGTTTACATACCATGATTTCAGTATTTTTTACAACAGTGGTCCTGTCCTTACTGTTTTTCTGAACCCAGGTGATAAATTTTGGTGAGAATTCTACAGAGCTAGTGGAAAATCCCCCAAAGCCATACTTTCTCCCTTTTCACTGGATACATAAGCTGTCTATATATTATTTTGTAAGGGAAAGTGACTATTCAAGCTCTGGACTGGATCAGGATAGTAAGCAATGCTGTCCTAAAACTGTCTTTCAGGAAACTTCTAACATTCTGTAACAGGAAACCTCATCTCTGAGCTATGTGGCCTGGGTCTGAGCCCAGACTTCTGCCCTTATTTGCCTGTGCACAAAGTCCATACTAAAATGACTGTATTTTTGAAGCCCACTAGGGCTTTGGCAGCCCAATTCACAGCTTTGACCTGCTGTGGGGAAAAATGCTGAGCCACAGTTGAGAGGTGCTTTAGGAAGCCACTCCCGGTCACCTCTCAGGAATTAACTAGCACTTCTTTCTTCTGCGTTGCCTTGTCAGCCAAGACCAAATCCTGATGGTTCAAAGCATACTGCACAGCTGGGCTACGTCTTAGCTGGAAAGAGGCAACTAAGTCACAGGGACTGGAGGCTACCGGCTTCATTTTGAAGGGGTGTTGTTCCCTGCTGTCTTTGGAGAACCAAGGAAAGGATAAGATCTTGTAGAGTTCACTTCTTACTTCAGTTGGAAAAGGTCTGCAATGTCACAACTTAAACAGGAAAAAAATAGAGAAAGTTAAACTGGACTCTAATTGTGCTCTGTTCAGGCAGGAAACTAGTCCGTGTGCTCATCCTTTGGATCCAACTTGTGCTCAGCAAGACACCCATGGCAGGAATTGAAGGTATGTGTATGGAACATTGCTAGTTAAGTATTTCTAGGGGGAGATTCTGTTAGGTTATTTACTTTTTGCTTATTTTACAGGAGCTTAAAGGTAAATACCTTACTGATATATGTTAGGGGTTCAGCTGTAAGGGATGGATTTGCAAAGTCACAATGAGATTCTCATGCTCCTCCATGAGGTACCTGTCTACCTTGTCATAAAGCACTAAATAACATTACTAACCTCTGTCATCTGCTGGCCATTGTGTTTTACTCTGTGTAAAATGCTGGCATGTGTCCAGTAGAGTTCCTTTGGGAAAGAGTTTTTTTACTTCAGATGATGATGATTTGTTAACTGATATATGCTGGTGCTTACAACATTCAGCTCAAAGAAGTGTACTGCCTGTTTGGAGATGCATTCGGTCTACCTGCTGTCATTCCAAGTGCCACAGCACTGCAAGGCTGTGCAATGCATGGCATCTTTTTTTTCCAGGCAAAATTCTAAACTGGAAAATATGAAGTGGCTTTGCTATGGACACATACATGTGGCAAAAATGGAGGAGTACTGAATGTCATTTGGCAAAGGGGTGGAAGTGGATGTCCAAGACTTGTAACCCACCTTCTTGCCTTATGGACTCTTTAATACTAACTCTGCCTTGCACGGTCTCCTTCCATACTACAGCCTTTGGGTTGGAGGCAATAAGGACAGACAGTTCTACTTCTGCTAGTGAAGTTTGTCCTGCAAATAAGGAAATTATTATGTATATAACTACAGCTAAAATTTAGTCTCTTGTGTCATTTTAATGGCCTAAATTAACTAGCACTTCACAATTTTACCTGTAAGACTTTCTGGTGTCAGTATCTTTTTTACAGAGCAGGTTTTTAACTTTATTACAAGAAGACAGTTTTGTGTCTTCTGAACTTAAGCCTGAAAAGAAGTATCTTTTCCAAATTGGAACTTGGTGTTGTTTTTTTTTTTAAAAAAAAAAGTGCAACTCCAGACCAAAAGCCTGAGGTGGCTGAAGGAAACTGAAGTTAATATATTTTAGGTGCAACACTACCCTTAATTAAAACCTTACCAAATTTCAAATACATTTCTGTAGGGCTAGGCTTACTTCCTCTATTTCTAGCATTGTCATGCTATTAGGTAATGATCAGAAATAGCAAGAGAAAGAGTATAGCTGCTGCATGGAGAAGAAAAGTCTTTTTAGAATTCTGCAGAATGTCTGCCTCCCCTCTTGTCTCTGGAGAGTATACCACATAACCTTAGAAAAACAACCAACCAAAAACCAAAAAACCTCACAGTAAATCTCAAGAAAGACTGAGGCATGCACCTCCTCCCCTTATACCATAATTAGTTGCTCTTGGGAATCAAACTAGCTGTCGCTTCTGAGACTTAAATCTATTCACACACTTCCATGAATTTTTTAATAGCTTGTATTTCTTCATCCCCTTCATCTTGTAAAGCTACTCAGTTTTAACATGCTTAATGGAAGGGGAACAAGGGAGGAAAAAAGTTAAAAATTACTAGCCTTTCTCAAAAAAGACATACTTTTTAAATAATTATAATCTACTATTGCTACTGTTGCTTGCGCTGGGGCTGTTTCTTGGGCGTTGGAGAGGTGGGGCCATTACGGGGAGGTCTCATGTTCATTTGGGGGTTGGGATTTTGAAAGCGTTGGTGGTGGTTTTGATTTTGTTTTTTCTGAGCAGGGGTGGGAAGGATGGTGGCAGCAGCAGTTTGACAGTAAAGCTGCTGAAAGCCTGTGGTGCTACCCAGCATGCTCACGTGCCACGAGGGGACACAGCTCGGCACAGCTGGAAGAGATGGTGAGCAGTGACACACAAGAGATGGACGGAGCAGCCGTGGAACCTGCAGAAGGGGTGTGACTGAAAGTAACATGAGTCAGATCAAGTGAGTCAAGAGCCAAGGGACTAGGGAGTTCAGCTAGATCCTGCGCTTCAGTATCTACCATCAAAATACAGTAAGTGATGCTAGTGTTCAGCTAGCATTAACACTGGTATCATACCAGTATCAATAGCGTTACTGTTGGCATTATTAGACTGAGCTCTAATGAGCGTTGAGGGACAGGATAGAACATGGGTTGGAGCCAGGGCTAGTCAGGGAGGGACAGAGGACAAGAGAAAACCTCAGGAGAGACAAGATATTAAACAACTCCTAGAAATGCAATTGGACATAGAAAATGAGATATTTAAGGGGAAAAAAAATCTTTCAAAAGCCTAGTACAGAACCATTAGCAAAGTGACATATAGTTTTGTAAAGTTCATCATCAAAGACGGTTACTTACGCTGGTGGACTGTCTCCACAATACTTCCCAATCCTTTTCGCATCGTTGATTTCCCCACCGTTAAACACTGCGACATAGTCATATCTGCAGTAGTTGTCTCTCTCCACATCAAACTTCTCAAACTTTAATTCTATTAGCTGCAGAGACAGTGCAAGTAACTTACAAAGGTTCTGGTATGCAGAACTTGAGCAGTACTTACAGTAAATGACCTCTTCATATGAACTCCTAAGTGATTTTTGCCTTCCATAAAGCAGAAGTCCTTAATCCACTTGATTGTGGATTTGGTATTTGAATCTCTCTAGCAAACACTTCAAAATAGGACCTTAACATTCTATGTAATGTTTTGTTCTCAAGTATATGCTAATGTAACTTCTTGTAGTTATCTTTATGAGTGAATGTAAACTGAATAGTAATAGTTAGGTTTTTAAAGAAACCTAACTAACTGTTTTTAAATAAACTAACTTAAATCTAAACCACAGAAAGAGGGCTATTAGTGCCATTGTATCACCCTAGATACGCTAAAGAAAAAGCAAGGCCAAAGTTGGTAAGAACCATTTCACTGACTAGATCAAGAACAGATTTTGAACCTCTGTTCTGTGGTTGCAAATCCTGTATTTACTTGATGTAGAAATAAGAAGGTCAAACACAAAAATACTAATAGAAAATTACTAAATAATAAGACTAAAACCAATGGAAAACTTAAGTAGTTGAAGAAATAATGTTTCCATACAGAATTTCCATAAATTCTGTAGGGCTTCAGAAGTCCTAGCTGTGAACTAGTATGACTGTTATTTCTATTACTGATGTTATTTTTTCCAATATGACTTGTACTTTATGTACTTTTCTACTCAAAAAAGAAAAACAATGGAAAAGAAATTGAATGTATGAGACTGAAAGTAAGTCCTGCAGCTTGATTGTCAGTTGTGTGCAGCAAGGAAGGAAAACACAACATAACTACATGAATGAAACAAAGGTAATGCCTGCATTTAGGTTGCTTCTTTATATGAAGTACAACAGTATTTTTAAGCAACCTCCAGTAAATAGCACAAATGAGACTTAATGACAACGCTGAATTGTGTTGGCTGTGGGTATGCAAGATTTCTCTTCAAAGGGCTGTCTCAAACAAAAATATTTAATAAATATTTTAAGACTACAAAGCCATTTGTAGATCACCTACATGTTAATTTACTAATATAGTAAAGGTGATCTCGTTCCACATCTGTAATAAAGGTAGCCTGTTATTACATGATGTTTTAGTTTTGTCAGGATATGCTTTTGCACTATTGACATATAATGCATCATTTTGTTACCTTAAAAGTGTAAGTAGCCGAGGGCAAAGAGAAACAAACTTCAAGGACAGCGACTTGGTTTCTGAGACAAGCAAGAGGTTTGTTTCAAAAACCTTGTCACCAATATGGGAAAAAATGCACTATAGATGGAAGCACTTATCTCATTAATAGGCTTATGATCGGAAACATGGTATAGAAAGGAGTAATGCAAAGTGGAAACAGAAATGCTGAATTTTCCCATACACAGGAAAAGCAGCCTGCCATCATGCCTACTTTACTATTGTTCATGAGTGCTCTTTGCACTAACAGAGAAGTATTTCATGATAGATTAGAAGCTCTTCACCATCATGAAGAGCCACTCCATCTTCTGAAATTAATGAAGAAATTATTTGGTTATATCAGAAGCAGAACACTGGCTTGTTTTATTGCTCACATGCTTGTGAAAGGGAAGTGGAGACAGTGTGACCTAAACTTTGGCAAATGGAGGAGTGAAAAGCTTTTAATTTGAATCTGGAGAGAGATGCTTACTCACTACATTTTCAAAAATTGCCTTTATTATTGTCAAAACTCTCCCCCATTTGCATGCAAGCAACTACTTTTGCAGCACATGAAAGATATATATTCAGACACACGGATTTATGGAGCAGGATGTTGAAAAGGCACAAGACAGTGTCTTAATATTTATGCTTACATTACATTTCTTAGATCTTCTCTAAAAGCTTGGGAAGAGTTTTTAGGCTTATCTAGAGATGGCTGAAAAGAACTGACGTAATCTGCAGTTTAAAGATAAGGTTTTAAAAATCACTGCCTCTCTATAGGATTGTTAAATGACCTGTATCTAGCAAGCAAGGAATGTGGATTAAACAGTACAGGAAAGACTAAGCTGACATACTGCTTCAGTTCAAGGGGAAAAAATATCTTGGGAAATGGAAAAGTATGAAAGATCTGAAGAATATATTTATCTGGGGCAGCTTTTTTATTTAGAGGATTATGGTCATGAGCAGAAGATTAAGGAGAAAGTTTTCTTTACAGGTAGAGGAATGTAAAAAGCTGGATATAGTTACAAAAAGTTACCTACCAAACATGTTGGTGACCAGGGTATTCAATCACTGTAGAGTTTCTGCCAGGTTACAGAGCAGATGGCTCAGCAACAGCCACAAAATGTGAAGCTAGGACTGAGATGAGCTCTACAGCACAGGGAACAACATGTTCTGGCCATGTGTGGCAAACAGTGGCAAATGAGCCATATTTCTCTACTGTTAGAGCTGAGTCTTACTGAAGTGGTAACGTACACTCTGAAGGAGTCTGTCTAATTAAGCAATCATGTTATGAGATGAAGCCTTCAAAATATAAAATAAGACAAATTTTATGAAATGTACGTTGAAGATCCCTGTGCAAGACACATCTAAATATACTCCCTGTGCTGCAAGCGGAACCAATAAAATAATTTCTGCTTTTAATAAATTCAGTCACCTCTACTCGAGTCCTTCTGTAACAAACAGCACTAATGCTGAAAATGCTACAGATGGAGTTAGACTTTAAACTTAGCATTTGTCATCATCATGGCTGGTGCTGAGATGATCACCTCCTCTAACTTAATTTGCATGATGTTTAGTTAATTAACAAAATCATCTTCAAAAGATCCTCTTTAAAAGCCTCACCAGCCACAGATGGTCTAAAGTTTAATACAGGGGAATGTGTCAGCACACACAAACCAGCATGTAATGTTTAGTTTCCTCAAGTGAGCCGGGTCATGTATGAGAGAAAGGTGAGTACAGCTGAGGCTAGGTGGGCCCACACTACTCCAAATTTCAGCCAGACAGTGTTTTCACCGTTGGAGTGCCATGCAAGCAGCACATCACATGCACGGCCTGTTGGCAACACGTCGATGCTGGTGGGTAGCGGGAGGTGCGGGGCGATGGCGGCGCCTTACCTGGTTCTTCGGGGCAACGATGTGCCAGGAGCACGTAACTCCGGCTGGGTAATCCCGCTCCGGCCAGTTGGGCGTTTGGAAGGAGCCAGAAGGCTTCTCCAGTCGTCCCCCACAGTACTGATCCCCTGGAAGTACAGTACACCATGCAAAGTAGAGGCCAAAAGCAATGTGTGTGACCCAGCTGATGCGCTGGCTTTGCTGTGCCAGTGCCCAGGCACTGGTGGGGAGCCATGAGGCCTTGGGGCAGCTCTAGGCCAGGGCTGCTCCATGCTGGATACAGACAGCTCTGCCCAGTTCCTTCTGGCCCCAATGGCTGAACCGCAGGGTACGGCTGAGCCCAGCAACCCAGGTGGTGGCGCCTTGGGGAAAACAGATTTAAGAAAGGGCAGAAAGATTAAGTGAAAGGGGGAGTACAGCGAGAACCACTCCTATGAGCACCTGGGTCAGAGGAGGAGGAGGAGTTGGAGCATGGCTTCCCCACAGCCGCTAGTGGAGCCATGTGGAGGTGATAGTGTTCCCTGAAGGAACTGCCGTCTGTGGAGAGCCCACAATGGAGCAGGTCGTTTATATCTACTCCTCACAGTCCCAAATTACAAGCCTATACCAAGTATGTAGTCTTTACTTATAATACCATTAGGAGTCTTTATTAAAGTGACTCTATCATGTCATGGTTGTCTAATATGTTTTTCAGGAAGTTATCCACACTGATGAAACTGGAAGGACTAATGAGTTAGCTGTCATCTGCACTACATCAGCCCAAAAACCTGTCTAGTCTGGTAGCAAAATACCAAAAGCCTTGAAAAGAATCAATTGGTATGGCAGGAACCCAGTAATATGACCTCCCTGTAATGTCCCAGATTTACCAAGCAAAAGGTAATGCCTTTGTGTTCAATAACCCCTAATAAGTTTTTCTTTCATACTTCTTCCTAATTGTTTATTAAACCTGATGTAGAGATTTTCAATCCGTAATGTCCCATGGCACAGCCCTCCACCACTTGACATCTCATTGGGAAGAATCACCATTTCCTTTCCTTTGCAGCCACTGCTCATCTGCCTCTTGTATGAGAAACAGTGGCTGTGGTCCCCATTCACTTTTTCCACACACTGGCCATGACTTGAGGGCCCTCTCCTATACCCCCACTGAGCTTCTCTTTTCCAGCCTGAAGAGATCCATGAAAAGGTTTGGTTTTCATACTGTTTTCAAAAAAATGTTAAGTTTCTGTATTTTTTTGTTACTTACTGAGCACTGGAAGGATGCTTAATTATTGCTTTTGTTATTATGCTCAATTACTGTTTTCATAAATTATTCTATTTCAAACCCACGATCTCATTCCTAAGTACTACAGTCAATTCAGAGCCTGTCATATACATAAAGTTAGGGTGTTTTCTCCCTTATTTGCAACATTTATCTACATTGAATTTAATTTTATTGACAGGCTATTACCATATTGCTGCTAGATGCAGTCCTGCAATTCAAAATAGTGAGTCCTCCTCTTTACTATTTTCATTAACTATTATGGGTAATCAATTATACTTCGCTATTTGCTAAGTAAGGTAATTAACAAATACATTGAGCAACACAATCCCTAGTAGTTCTAGCATCACATCTTTAGCATTAGTGTAGCTCTCCATAGAGTTGTACAGTTATATTTGTCTTCATCACATACATAATTGGCAGTTACCTCTTTCATGTGGTTCTGCTGCAGAAAACTTTGCAATGAATCCACTTCCAGCCGTATTAGCATCTGAAGTCATCTGCACCAGCATTTTATTGCTGTTGGATACAAGGGCACCTGGTTTCACAGTACCACAGAACCTGCCGATGCGTTGTCCATTGGCATGGCCGTTGTATATATCCACAAAGTCATATCGGCACAAATTGTCACTTTCCAGGTCTAAATATCTAAAAGAAAGAACCACAACTTTTCCTTCTGGAACCTGCAGAGAGAGAGAAAGGTGTGTGTGGAGGGGGATATATCTTGAGGTGTGACCGACACTTATCTATCTGATCTCACTTTTTGCATGGATATTTTCATGTCCTTCTACTCTCACCAATTAAGCTCTTCTTCTCAACTATGCTCTAGTATGTTTTTTTTTTTTAAAATCATATTGGACCAATCATAAAAATAAAATTCTAGCCATCTCTGTTAGCGTTATCGTCTTCCTGGTGTACTGTACCCTCTAGCCAGACTGTCAAAGTTAGTTTTATCACCTCCCCGATCAGTTTGGCACGCTTCACTCCTCTGCTGAAAGTACTGCAATCAACCGTGCAGCTCCCTGTCACCAAGTGAGCCTAGGAGGATAAGATTAATGAGATTTTTTTTTTTAAATATGGAACAAGTAATTTACAATTTTGAGAAAATGAAATGGTTCTTGTTATCTTGCTGATGTGTCATATTATTTATCAACATAATTTACATATGTAACTCCAAATGGAAACTTTACAGCTGATACTGTACAACCCTAATAGTCAGCTATCGGAGCGGGTTCATTTAGCATGAAAGCTGAAGTGAAAGAGTTATATTTGGAAACTATAGGCAGAGTTCAAAAACAAACAAACAAAAACCACCAAATAATTGTGGGCGTCCTCAATATAGAAAAGCGTCTTGTTTTCTGAAATATCTGGGGAAACATAAGACAAGGTAAATCTTAAATGCTTGTATCTGTGGACACTGTGAAAGATGCAAGAGTAGTGAAAAGGATGTAAATTACGAGAGCATAATAGTTTACAAGGAGGAGAACGCTTCCTCGGATAGACTGGCAAGCTTTTAAGAGCATAAGCAGCACACTGTGAAAACTATTCTAATGAGCATTCAACTCTATTTAACAGGGCAGGAAGAAGGGAAACTGGATTTTAAAGTATAGAGGGAACTTAGACAGGCAGAGTGTAATTATCTTCTTTCAATTCATAGCCTGGTAGAGTGGTTACCAATTAAAATAATTGCAGCTATTCTGTTTTACTGAGACACTGCTATGATTTTCAGCTTTAAATATATAACACACACTTAATATATCTGCAGTAAGTCCACATTTAAGGCACTTCATTTAAGAGTTTGTGAATTTTTTTCTTCTTAACAGTGACTCATTTTAAAATGCCACTTTGAGATAAACTAGAACTGAACTGTGTCTATATGAAATCAGCAAACAGCATTGGAATTTTAGGAGTCTCAGTTGTTAAAAATGCCTTGTCAGATGGAAGTGACTTCTTAACCACAGAAGAGAGTAATAATAGCAACAGCTCCAAGTGTAATGAAAAATGTGCTGTGTACATGCTAAGGTTACTTGCTCATGCAGATGCTTTTAGGTTCAGTGCCAGTACTGATTCTGCAGGGCCGACTTCTGCAAGGGCTGTTCACATCCGTCCATGGCCCATGCAGACACGGGGTGACCAGCCCCACAGCAGTGCACATTGGTGCACAGAATATAGTTTCAGAACGTTTTCCTTTAATCCTTATTCAAAGTTCTTTCCAAAACTGCATGCAGCTCTCCTGCGGTGACGTACCTTACTACTACTACTACATTAAAACCACAAAACTCATTTAATCTTACCCAGAAATTCCACAGCACGATGACTATGTTTTAGAAAACTTTAAAGCCAGATGTTAGGTTTAACTGTCATGCTACTGAAATGAGCAAGCCATAGAGCTGGTATAGGAAAATAACCCACATGTATATTTATTCAGCATAAGGCCAATATAGATGTGCGGACATTTTGTAAGACATCCTGTGAAAGCAGTATGACTCCTTAAATCACTGCTCTCGTAACTACATGTCTCATCATTGCATTCACTTTTGTCTTGTGGTCTGAATAACCGAGAGGCATTAAGAAAAGAAGCTAAGAGGAATTCAGGATTTATGTCAGAAGACCTGAATGTTATTTGTGGTTATACTACAAACTCTATGAGACAAAACAGATCAGTTAAAAGAAACCTGGCTGTAAATTCGGTCAGATAAAGTTAGATTTCAGCAGCTAAATAAAAGCAGGTTTTTTTGTTTTTTTTTCTCCAGAAGTAGTAAACAGCTGTATATGCACATGCTCTTCTGGGGTTGGAACACTTGTTATTCTTAAGTCTATACAACTGGTACAATAGGAATTTTAAAAGGTTACCTTTAAAGATTATCATGTTTCAATTTAATACAGGCTGAGTTGTTTGTCCAACATTTCCTACAACAAACCATGGTTTTCAGTGTATTTGCAGTTTTACTAACTTATCTTTAATGAGCTTCCCCTTTTCCTTCCACTGTTTTTGAAAGTTGAGCTGCTCTATCACTTTAGGTTAGTTTTATCAGTGCTTATGAGATTTTTCCCTACTTTCTCAGCTTCAGTTTCTTCTTTGAAGACATCTTGCCCCTCCCAGAGTTTGGAGAAGGAAGCTGAAATGTGAGAGGTGGCTCATGCTGGGGTAAGAAACAGGCTTTTTGCTGTCCTTCTAGAAATGCGTTCTGGTTTATCCAAGCCATTATCCTTCAGTAATGCCAATGGGATCTCCCTGACAGCTCTGCTGCATGAGCACATTGAGCCAGCACTGCTCTGCTAGTGCCAGCCTCACACCACTCACTTCTGCTGCCCCAGGGGGGCATTGAGAGAACCAGGACAGGGAACCGACCTGCGCTCAGGGGGAAAGGAGGCTGGCAAAGCAGCCAAACTCTGATGCCAGTCAACCATTAACTCAAGTCTTGGGTTTTCAGGTTCCCCTTCTTCTCTTTCCACCATTGACTATGTTATACTATACTACATTACATTATAGATTTCATTACAGAATTTAGTCTCTCCAGCTTCTGTTAATTCAGCCTACTTACCTTGGCCAAGACTGTTCCCCACAGATGTACTCAGCCACATGGTTGTGTACGTTCAACAAGGAGCCTATGGCAGACCTTAGTTGTCAGAATAATGCTGGCTCACATTTAGCTGAATTTGGGGAGCTAAGTTATTTATGTACCGTGTTTATATATACGTTCACACATACAAATGTGTCAACTCAGTTCCTTAATCACAGACACTACGTACTGTCATTACTAAATAAACTAATGTTATTGCTTATTAAAATAGTATTTGTCATGATTCACAAAAATAACAAATGTGTTCCATCGTGTTAAAATGAATTGAGAGTTTGTGGTCTGACCAGATGACATGCGAGAGTGCCGATGATGGTAGTTCCACACTGTGGCAACAGCCACACCAGTTAGCAGCTACCATGGAATCTCACCCTGAATACAGGCGTCTTTGCAAAACAATACATTTATTTCACTTCTACCATTTCCTTTTTAAAAAGTTGAAACTAATGTGTTAAAATCTGCCAGTGTTTATCCTAAGACATTAAAAATATTGCTCCATGACAAACCCAAAGGGAGGAAGCACAGGTCAGCATGACTCAGTTTTGTTTACTCTGAGACGCGTGTGAGCCTGATGCAGTAAGAAGATGGGATACCTCAGAGGAGGAATTGGAAGGAATTGTAGCTCTGCTCTTAAAAAGAAAGAGAAGTCAAGGGAAGAAGTGATGCCTTCCCTGCAGGGTGTGCCTTATTTTTCTGTTTTATCCATCCAGCTGGTATCTCACAATAGCAGAGCCACAGCATCTGCCCCTCCTTGTCAACTGAGTGTGACTGACCCATACTTGCCCTGGGCTTTTCTTCTTATTTGATTCTCTGGACTTTTTTAGGATCAGATATTATGACACTGAACTCACATGAAAGATGCCACTTCTTTTCACAAACTTGCATTACTCCTCTAGTAGGTTAAAGGAAAAGAGCAGTCCCTGAATTTTTAGGGAGAGTTGTTCTGGAGCATAATGCCTATAAATCATCTGCGTAGATTATTAACTTCTTGGATATATCTGAAATAATCCTGCCCTTTCTAACTCATCACAAAATAAGGTTCCCAGATCTTTTTTTGGTTGCCATTCATAGCAGGCATTTAATGTAATCTTAATCAAAATTCACTTACATTTAATGTACTTGAGCTGTTTTTCTGTTGTTGTTCTGACCGAAAACAAAGCTTTTTTATGACTGGGCCTCCTTAAGTATCTGGCAAGATACTCACACTGTCCCACTCTTCCAAGTTATTTATTTGAGATTATTTGCTTTGGAAATAACCTTTTGTTGGTGAAAAATCCTGAAATGCCAACCTTCTGAGAAAATATTTTGGCTGATTTTTAAACCTGTACTGTAAATGTTTAATATCAAAATGCTGATTGTATGTTTTGCCACAGCAGTCCTCGGTAACTTTCAAAAACATATCAGCTACTTTCAAGCCAAATGTATTAGTTGTCCCTACTGAGAATGAATATGAAAGATACTTGGAATTACATCCTGGGAAGAACCACAGTTCCTGCCCAGTCCCTTGTTCCCTAACTCCATCAACTCCAGCCACAAAGGAGCAATTTTTAAAAAATCATATCAGTTTGCTCTCCCTGGTAAAAGCACAAGATTATGTTAAACTATGTATTTTCAAGCCATACAACCATGGGTAAAGACCTGTCTCTACTAGGAGGGAAGCTGCACAACTGTATGGGAAAACGAATGCTTTAAAAGTAGAGAAAACAATTCAAAATATTTCAGTCCCCCAAGGCAGATTGCCAATGCCCCAGATAAGTAAAAATTTTCAAACCCTGCTTATTGTCAGCGAACCTGCTGGAACACAGCTCTCGAACCTATAAATATATAACCTTACATAACTCTGACAGTCTTAAGTATCATTTTTGGACATAAAGTTGTTAGACTTTTAAGAGAACTACAATCTGCCAGAAAAAGACAGGACAGTAATCCAGATTCTTGGACTATGTGACACATTTGTGTGAGGTGATGGCCAAGAAAGGATTACAGAGTATTAAAAGTAAATGTATATGACATTTTAGATAAAGCTATATACGTTACTATAGGAAAGGAAGTAGCTGTACAAATGACTTCTTAGCAAAGCCAACTAAAAGCTGCTGGGTAGTCTGCCAAGGTTGTAATATAACCACAAGCATGTGCTGAACACTTCTTAGAGCTCTTAGAATAGAGAAGCTGTTTTCTTTAGCCAGCTGAAAAAGTCCCAGTCTCTTGAAATAACAGAGCCATAATTGAGTTAGAGAGACTCTTCTAGCTCTAGCAAACCAGTTGGAAAGATTTCAGCTGACACCTGAATGCTACATTGCTTTATCTGTATTACCCGTAACATTTTCTAAGCCTACTTTCTTCTAAAGAATGAATTAGCTGTCACCGCCTCACTGGGGATTTCTTCTCTAGGAGATCCTCTAGTTGAGAAAACAACAGCCTCATGCTCCTTGTGGCCCAAATGCAAAGTGAATCAGTCTCTCCAGTCTCGCAGACTTGTCAGATCCTGCATGAGGCAGAGGATTTTCAGGAAGGGAAGGTGCTCGCAGCCTTTGGCTAAAACTGACGGGCAGAAGCCTTAGTCACCTTCCAGGATCAGATGCTAAATGACGAAGCCTAACATAGTTAACTGCAGAGTATTTCTTCACGGCAGTGTAACTTGCTTTCCTATTTGGGTGCTACTGCAAACTGAGCCTCAGCCGTACCTGGTGAAAGGGTTTTGTTGTTTAAAGTCAGGCTAACCGGGTCCTTGAGTATACCACTTCCCCTCAGCTGGTTAAGTCGCTTTCTTTTTACAGAGAGTATGGACTGAGTCTTCCTAGTTCTGATAGCCTTTGCCTTCCATATATCCTTGCCTGCACATCCAAAACACAGTGTTCTGCACAATTCACAGGGAAAAAAGTCAGCCTGGCATAGTGAACAGCAGAGCTTCAGGTACTGCAGTTGTGCAGCTCTTCAGCACTGGGTGAGCTACAAGAGGGTGGGCATACATCAGTCAGAAGGGCAAGAGTAAATGGCAGCACAGCAGCAAAGTGAGAGTGAGGATGATTGTGAAATGCCAGAAACCACTGAGCTCCCTTCCGTGATCCATAAGGCCTGAGTGTGGGCACAGCTCTGCTACAGCTTTGTGGTAAGGCTACCCTGGATGCTCACATCTTGCTGGCAACAGCACCATTAAGCCTGCAATGAAACCAGTTGGTGTGGATTCTTTAAATCCAACTGTTCTCCTCTCCCTCTACTTCCAGTAGAGGATGAAGGGAAGATCTATAGGATTCATCACTAAATTATTTATCAGAGCTCCTTCCATTTGTAGTCTGAATTTTTTAATGGTAAAAAATAAAATAAAATTACACTCGTCACCAAAATGATAATTTTCCTCCAGATTCAATTTTGAACTTTTTAAGATCCAATACCAACTTACATTGATAAATTAACTTTGATTATTTTTCCTTCTATTTAAGGCACGCATGCATGACTCCAAATAGAATTTGTGTCTGCTCTTTGGATTGTAAACTGGGCCACGCTAATTGCTGTAATCTCAGCCTCTTCAGACAGCAGGAAGCATGTTTGTTTACAAGCATACGCTACATCTCACATCATACTCTTCCGGATAATGCCAGTCACAGATTAAAGGTAACCTTTAACTTGGCCCTAATAATAAGGCAACATAAAGGTGCAGGAGGCGGCTGCTGCAGCTTCACTGGTATCCTTCAGATAAAATGATTAAAATTACATCTTTCATTTGGTACAAGAGTCATTTAACAGAACACTGTAAACAGATCAATGTCTCCTGCTTTGCGTCAGCATCTCTATAGTAGCAAGAGACAATTATCATGTAGCATCCTATTCAACAGCCATCACCTAGCTTGTAATGCAGCCTTTGAACTAAGGTCATCTTTGTTGTCAATGCAGAGACTCGTTTTTTTCATACTTTTTGTACTTCTTTTTCTTCTGTCAAGTCCACATTCTAAGCCTGAATGTCACAGTATGTCACAGAATGTCACAGACTAAGTGAACTGTGCCTAAAAAAGAGAGGAATTTCATGGGCAATTTTGGAAGGCTCAGTTTGGGCAGACGTGAGAAAAAGTAGTATTTATTCAGCCCTTTCTCTGAGTTTGTGGATAAGGGCACATCCAGCACTGAAGTGTTTAGTTCTAGCTGCTTGATGCCGTTTCCTGATCACGAATACGATGTCTCTGCCCTACAGCCTTATTTCAGCATCAAAATGTCAATCACACCATATGCTTTTGCATGGTCATTTTTAAATGTACCACCACGTTCTTACTGCTTTGTCGGCTTGCTGTATGCCATACTCAGTTGCGCTGGCTGGTAGAACAGTGTTATTAGCATGCTACGAGTAAATCTGTTCCCAATATTTTTGGTTTTGCTTGAAACTTCTCTTTCTTGTTGCCAGCAAATTTTGCTTTTCTGATGCCTTACCTTATCTACACCTTAAAGCTTTACTTTAATCCTTTTGGTCTAACTATTGATTTCTGTAGCGATGGGAAGGGTACACACTTGCTTTTAAGGGAGCTGATTTTAAAACCATTAGAGGCGTTTCTGTGGAAGTCAATTAAATTTTGATTCTGCTAATAGACAAGGTCAGTTCTACACTGCACCTTTCAGCAACTGTCATCATATTAGATTAACCCTAAAACCCTCCAGGTAGCTGAGCTGCTCTGAGTTACTGAGGTCACTACTGCACAAGTCTGCTATCCCGTATGAACCACTGGCACTAACAACAAACAGCTCTTCATCAAATCACAGAATCGCTAAGGTTGGAAAAGCCCTCCAAGCTCATCTGGTGCAACCATGCCCCTACCACCACCGTCACCCACTAACCCGTGTCCCCAAGCACCACGTCCAACCTTCCCTTGAACACCCCCAGGCACCGTGGCTCCACCGCTTCCCTGGGCAACCCCTTCCACTGCCTGAGCACTCTTCCAGCACTGAGTTTGTGACAGCAGAGACTCTTACTGTGATCTTCCAAGTGCATTTGCTGTTCGGAGGGTAGACTCCAGGAAACCCTTCGCTCCCAATAAACCCCGACTCTCCAGACACAACTCCTCCACATGCAAAGGTAGGCCTGAGAACAACAAGGAAACAAACAAACAAACAAAACACCTTTCATTTACTGTTTGCGTGCCAGCAAAGCTGGAAGGGACAAGCACCGAGACAGAGCCCCGGGCCTGCCCCTCCTCGCTCCCCCGGCTCTCAGCCCAGCACCGGGGGCTGCGGGGGTGCCGCTGGGTGCCCGCTGGGCGCCGGCCGGGTGCCGGCGGTACCTGTGCGGGGCGGCCGCGGGGAGCGCCGCCGCCAGCAGCGGCAGGAGCAGCGGCAGCAGCGGGGCGGCGGGCGGCATCCTCGGGCGGTGGCAGCGCTCCTCGGACGCCCGCTCTGCCCCGGGGCCGGGGGAGGAGGAACAGCCTTCGGCCGCCCTCCGCCCCCGGGACAGGGCAGGGCCGCCCTCCGCCCTTGTTTTCCCTCCCTCTTCGGCCGGAGCCGCCTCCCTTTCCCCGGGGCCGCTGCCCGGGGGTCCCCGGGGTGCCGCGGGGCTCCGCGCAGCCCGCGCCCCGGGGACGCGGCCGTCCCCGTCCTGAGGTGGCACACTGCGCCGGGCCGGGCCGGAGTGAATGGGCGCTCTGTCACCGCCTGCGCGCCGAGACGTGAAAAATAGCAACGCTACTTTAACGCGTCTCTATTTCAATTCCAAAGTAAACTTTGAATGCTGCGTTTGGGTCGCCGGTCGGGAATCCTGGCCTATTTCAGGAGCTGTTTCACGCCGGCTGTGAAAGATCCTCTTGAAAGGGCAGAGCTCGCAGCCCTGCACTCGATACTGGCATGTTTGTGGGACAAGGGACAAAGGCGTTTGAGAAAGAAACGCAGAATTAAGCCAGTGTTGGTACTGAACACGCCTGACGCTTTTAAAAAAATGGTTCCTGAAACCACGTTGTTAGTGCAGATGGATGGTGACATAGGTTACCATGTCAATAAATGATAATTTACCTTTTCAGGGTTGTTTAAAGAAGAGCCTGCCCTTTTTGCACGAAGTGAAGAAGCTCAGTTTGTAGTAAAGTTTTCAGGTGTGGCCAACCGGAGGAGCAAAGAGTGGAGGAACTAAACCAGTTCTGCTGCGTGGAAGGTACTGCAGTTGTCGTTAGCAAGGCAGAATACAAGCCTGTTCTCTTTTGAGAGAGGAAAAAACAACAACAACAACAAAACAGAAAGAGGATGCTGCAACTTAACACATATCATACCTGTACTTTCATTTCTGTAGTGCTGGATGAAGAAAGCGGTAGGATAACCTGGATCCATGCTTGCTAAATTTATAAGAGGATTTGCATAGGAGAGGAGCAGCTGCTGTGGGGAGGTCCTGGATCTTTGGAAGCAGCCTGCAAGACAGCTGGTAAGAGGTGCCACCAGGCTTCCTGCGTGCATGGAGGCAACGGAAGGCAACAAAGAACAGAGCTTGAAGTATGCATGGGTTTTGTAGAGGCCCGGGTTTCTTATGGGCACGCTTATGTCAGCAGCAGAACGGCAGGGCCTGGCCTGCAGCCCTGGGGAGGGGGCAGCCCCACAAATCCCTGTGGGGCTGGAGGAAGCAGTGGCAAGGCTGGGAGAAGGACTGGAGTAAAGAAGTACAGTCCAAAAAAGCAGGCCGTGGGGACAAAGATCCAAACATGATCAGAGCGGAGATAACATTTGCAGCTGTGTTTTGAACTGATAGAAAATGACAGCAATGAAAAGTAAGTCAGCCAAAAAGGAGAAAATTACTTAGTCCATGACCAACAGGATCCTGGCTATGCAGCCAGAGCCACTGGGTACTACACTGAATTTAGTTACTAAGGTAATTTAATGTTTGTAAAAATTGCTAGATAGGGAAGCCAGTGTGTGCCACAGCAAGTTGTGTGAGCCACACACCGCAGACCCATGCATTCCCCACTGGTCCTCTATGATTGTCACCATTTTTGAAGTCAAGAGAAGACCCACTATTTAAAAGTTAGAAAATATTTCAGGTCTTATCCTTGCTGAAGAGCTGGTCTCTGCACAAAACCACCACCAATGGTCTCTAGTTCCAATGGATGACGCATTCAAGGATCTTTTACGTGTGGTTGCTGTAGACTTAACCTCTTCTGAAGTTAGTTTTAAACTTCTGAACAATTCCTGTGATAACAGCCTCTTGATTACTATCCATAAAGACCTACAGATCTGTGCAGGAAAGGGAAAATTCAGGGCTGCTGAGCACACTGATGTCGTGAGCAGATTGCGGGGGAAGCCGTACACATTCGCACACAGCCAGTGCAGCAGGCTCCTGGACCCTAAATTACAGACTACAAACAAAGCTCTCAATCTGAATTAAACCGTATTTCCCAAACATAAATGATGTTGCTAGAGAGAATTCATCCATGAACTAAGCCAGAGACTTCTGACGGTTTTCCATTAATGGCTGCAGGAGGACCCCAAAAGTAAAAGGTCATTAAGCAGTAACCCATAAATAATGGTGTTATGCATTTATGTTAATATTAAGCTAAATTAATATCTGTTAGAAACACAGAATTGGGAGTGACTTTTCTTCTTCTTCAAGCCCAGTCCCCCACTGTTGCAGGTGACCAAACCAAATAAACTGATGATGCTTCATTTCTGAAGGCAGGACGCTACTGGATCAGCGTCTTTGAGAGTCATGAACTTCGCAGGATAAAACTGTGAAAGGTAGGGACCTGATGTAGGAAATTTATATAAATTAAGTTATAAAGGTTTTAAGCTCAAAACAAAAAGATGGCAGATCTGTAGCCTCTCATGCAATCTTAATTATTCTGCCTTGTGTATGTGTTCTTTGCATAAATGATGCATAGGTTGTGTGACAAAAATAGGAGTTGCATAAGCAGAGAGTCTGCTCTAATGTGCCAAAAGATGTCTAACTTCTGGCAGTTGACTTTGCAACACAAGTAACTTTCTTTTCTAATGTAGTTTCTCTCAGAAAGTAGAACAAAAACTATTGTTTGTTTGTTTGTTTGGTACATGTGTCCCTGAGGCCTGAAACCTAGAAGTTTGGAAGGATGAATTTTAAGTGATAAACTATTTAACACTTAAACTGCATAGCTAGTGCTATGGCAATTATAAAAAATGCCCAGGGTGCCGTTGTCTCCTGTAGCAGTCCAGAAGAAATGTTCTGCAGAGCGACCCTTCTTCTCTCTTCAGCTGCTGGTGCTGGCTCTCTGGGGCAAAGCTAGCAATGCTGGTGATCTAGGTGTGAGAGCTTTTCTCCATCAGGCATTGAAGAATGATATTTTGTAGAAAAAGCTAACGAGGAAATTTCCTAATGAGTGTCTGGCAAGTGTGGCCTTGTCTGCCTGTAAATGAGACAACTGCTAAAGTGGAAGTGGGAAACCTCTGCCTGAAATGTAGCCCTTGTGGCAGTGTGTCACTGAGATATTCTTTGAAAAGACTGTGTAGTTGATGGTGCAAATCAGGTGTAAGTTGTTCTGTGTCACCATGCATCCCAGCCATCGTCCTGGTGACAAATTTAATAGTAATGTGGCTGCGCAGCAACCGGAAAGGCCTGCTGATCTGAATGAAAATGAGCACCCCCCAAAAAATATTAGTTTCTGAGTCCTTGTGCTTTCAGGCTCTTCGCCAGATCTGGTCAGTCATCTGGGTAAAATCCCTGGTACCATGACAATAAGATACAAGACCTAATTCTGCTCTCTTAGTGTTTCTGCAGAAATCCTGTTCATCTGACTCTGTGAAATTATTTGAATGTAAACTTATGCAAATGCTGTCAGCAACAGCTCTTTATTTTGTCTGATGTGGTCTTAAGTGCCAAAACCTTGGTATTTTCACCTCCAAAAGATCTTTGGTATTTCCCGGAATTGCAAGTTGTCCTGTTACAGAACAGCAATGGACAACACACCATCGAGAGGATGTGTCCCTGTTTTATTGATAATCCTAGCACTGTTACCCACACAAATCCTAGAATGCCCACATTTGCTTTGGTTTGTAAGCAAAGGATTTGTCCATGTTACACATTTAATTGAATTTGCTACTTTATAGAAATTTAAAACAACAACAACAACAACAACAAAAAAAAACTGTGGAAAACTTTCTAAGCCTCCACCCTTCCTCAGGAAGGAATTCCTTCTTTTCTCTGTTTTTGGATTTCAAGCTTCAGTCTCGGTTCATTTGTCAAATGACAATGTGTTTTCTGGCTTTATATATATAAAAAAATGTCTGTGATGACTCATAGACATCCCTCTTCCTTTCTGTTAATACTGAGGTACCAAGTGCAAGTGCAATGTTGACAGTATTCTCAAACCTCAGGAACTTAGGAACTTCTTAGGAACTGAGCTAGCATTCCTTAATTACCTTTTCTTTTGGTCTCTTTGATAGCTTCATTTCAATGAATAACGTATATAATACAGTTGCGGTGCTTCATAATTCATATTGTTATTCGGCAGAGAGAGCAGCTGTGATGTATTAATCATAAACACGGTACATTTTTTTCAGTATGGCTTTTGTAAATTGTTTCCTGATTCATCTATTCGTCAGTTTGGGCAATTCTGACATTACTTCTTCTCAAACTGGTATCTGATTATTCTTTTTTAAAAATGTTTTACCCCCTATTGTTCAAAGTAAATTGCTTATTTGCCAACATATGAACAGATTAAGGTGAATGGGGTTGATTTATCATTAGCTAAATTGTTGCTGTTGTAATATAAAAATGATTAATTGGACAACTACTGCTAAACTGCAAATATTCCTCTAGCCAAATAGAGCTAATAATCATTAACCAGAGTGTCTGCTATCAAGCAGAATGCTTGAAAGATTCATAATGTTGTTCACAGATACTCTATCATAGTACAAGCCTCCTACAGAATTGTTTCAGCATTTCCCGTGAAGCATCCCAGAGTCCATTAACCAAGAGCACGCGCTTATAATGACCCTATCACACAGCAGGTGGAGAGATCGCTAACATACTGATCAGACAAATGGATTCTTTAGGAATATTTTTTAAATAAGAGCTATCTACCTAATAGTGCATTTTAAGGAAGTTGGTCTAAGGAAAATATTAAGTACATAAAAGGAACAGGAGCATAAACCGTGGAGTAGAAGGCCATAAAATTAAAAAGGCAGAACTCCTGAGTTGCCTGCAGGTACCTGTGACAGGCAGTCCCATCGGTGAATCTTGTGGTAGCACACGGAGAGGAGCAAAGCATTTCAGTCACTGGAGGGCAGTTTCCAAGCCCCAGCATGGGGCAGGACTTCATCAAGTGTCAGTATTTACAGTTCTCATCTAGAAGGTTCTAAAAGCATAGATAGCTTAACTACCCAATCAGTCATTATCCCAGGCTCAACGCAATCTAAAGCAGCAAGTATTCAAGTGGGCAGTATTATGCACGGCAATTCCAGAGCAGGTTCTCTTTGCTTTGGTGGTTGCAGGAAAGAAACACAAGACCGTTAATTATGCCTGTTCTGCGGGAAGGAAACATGAGAGGAGTTGGAAGATGTTATCACTAAAATGACAAAACAGACTTTCTGTTCCTGAATATAAAATAAAATTATGTTTATGAGGGATATATAAAAAGTCTTCCATTGTCATATAAAGAAAGACAAGACTAGCTCATGTCTGTATATGAATATGCTTTTGGAGACTTGGAGCGGAACCTGGTTTATAGACTGAGAAATGAAAAGAGGTGCTATTCAAAACAGCGTACAGCACAATAGCATCCTCTCCCCTCCAAAAGCACCACCACCATCAGTGGAAACTTCAGCTCAGTTCTGACGTAAATGAAGAAAGTGAGTGAGTCAACGCTGTGTTACATGACACACCGGGTGGTGCTAATGAACTGGTGATCACAGCTATCACCCCTTCAAGTTGGATGCAAGAGACACGGGAGGTCTGAGGGAAAGGCACGTGAATCCTCTCAGGAGTTACAAGTGCAGCAAGAGACTTTCTTAGGTACTGTATGTGCAGAAGCAGAGGAACAAAAGTTGGAAGAGGCCTCAAGGGCACTCCTGAGAAATCACTTTCAGACTTAGACTCTGCTTTTAGGAAGAATGCTGTTAAAAAGAAAACTGGAACCATGAGCAAAGAAACTACCTTTTTTTTTTTTTTTGTGTATATGCTTTTGTGTTCAAAGAAGAGCGTTTTCAGTCCTCTGTGAGTAGGTTCGTATTAAGGCACCCAGCGTCAGTTTCTTTTCTTTTTTTTTCCTCATACCCTCTCAGCACAGTTGCTGAAAAATGAAGACATTTGCAAGGAGCATCAAATGAGTTACACTGTCAGTCATGCTATTGCACAGTTGATACCTGGGGCTTGAATCTCATGGTGCAGTTTCACATTATTATGATTAGTTTACTGTTACTGGCAACACAGACTGAAAATCAGAACTAAGTCCTGTGAGAAACTGTTTCATGCCAATACTGTCATTGCTCTTCCTGAATTTTCCTCCATTAATCTTACTTATAAGCCTATTAGTATAAAGAATAATCTGATCTAATTTATTTACTGAAAACTGTTCTTAGAAAAGTGTTGTGAGCTATTTTAGTTTAGCCAACTAAAATACTGTTTTCCTGCTCGTACTGATAAGAAAATTCACTATCTTCTTTCGAAATACCATAAACTGTAAGGGAAAGGGATGTTAAGGGATGAACCCTTTACAAAACGTGCAAATGATATGATAACTGTGCAAAAAGAGATGGGAGAATACAAGGAAATAACCATCAGACATAATTGTTCCTGCACTTGTTTTCTTGACTGGAATAGAAGGCCCTAACTTAACCGAGCAGCCCAACAGCTACATCTGAATGATAAAATAGGTAAGTCTGTGTCTGAAGGACTTCCTCAAAGATGAAAATCAAGAACAGAGAAAACCCTCTTTCTTTGACAGACAACTTAGATCAGATGGGGAGAGCTGAAGAAGTATTTGAGAGGATCTTGATGCAGCCGTTCTCTGCCAGGTGCAACATCATATGATACAAAAAGACAAGCAGGATTTCTCTTGCTGTCTGTGCTTTGTCCTCCATTGTCTATATTCCCAATGTGGCCTGTAGAGTCTTTGGCAAGCAGGGTGGTGTTGCACCACTGATACAAGTAGGGACTGTTCCTGTGTAACAGTAAATTGTACCAGGGCTGGGCAGTTCTGATGAGGGAAATTAGAATTACTCCTTCCCTACAGAGTATGGGGGTCACGAAATGCAAAACCGGGGCCAAATTATTTCTCTGGAAATAAAGTCTGGCACTCAGCTGTCTGCCATGTGCATTACAATGGTACGTTTACTTCTTCTAAGTACTGAATTACTGCCATGGGAGATGCACACGGGCGTTCCGGACCAGAATTTGGAGATTAGCCTAATACTATGTTTTTTAAACACATCTGGTATCTATTATGTTGCTGTGTAATGATTTTCACAGAATCATCATTACTTAATATATAAAGAAATGTCAGTGTCAGTTTCAGCATAGTATTAGGGAGCAACACATTTGAACACTAGATCAGTGCTTCTTGTTATGGACAAAATACTGTAGGTCCTTAAAATGCTTGATTATTAAGGCCAAAAGTTATAAAAATGGAATCTGCATGGAAATTTCAGGAGCCAAGTCCAGAGAGCTCTTGAAAGTAACAGTTTTGTTTGGAAAATATCTCATAAAAGTAGCATGAAAAATGGAATAGTAGTATAGGCTGAAATTAGATGTATACTTGGTCTAAAAATGCTTCTTTACTTTTAGTGTTATGCAGAAAGAATTGCATGAAACTCTGATGCTGTTCTAACTCAGCAACAGTCCTCTTGTACTTTTGTAATCAAAACAGAAGTATCCAAAGTATTTGCCCGTACCAAGTGGCAATTTATCATTTCTGTATTCTAGGAGTTACTTGATTTAATCTTTTCAAGAGCCTCAGATTCTGAGCAAATTTCCCATATCCACCAAACAGCCTAAAGGCCAGGCTGAGCCTGGTATTACTCTGTAAGACTGTCATTTAATTTTAGTGCTCCTAAACTACAGTTACTGTAGTTTGGAGGTGGATAGTTTGAGACATCAACTGTTTTGAAAGGGTCTTTATGCTTAAATGCTTCAGCTCTCTTATTGAAAGGGTGCTTTGAGAGAACAGTCGTTCCAGATTCTAAGCCTAGTCTTTGGGCTCATTCTTGAGATTACAGTCAGAGTTCTTCTTAATCTTTGCAGGAAAGGAATCAAGAATGTCTACCTCTACCATGTGTTTTTTCTTTTTTGTTTGTTTGTTTTTTTTGACAGATGCATAGCATCTTCGAATAAGCAATTAAAGAACTTTACAAGGATTGGTAAGTATTTATTAAATTTCTATTGTTACCTGCTCTATAGTGGGAAAGCTGTACCACTGTAACTATTTCCACTTCAAAAAAGTTATTACCAGATTTCAGCGTGTATGAAAGACTACCCAGGCTCTTGTGCTCCTGTTTAATGTATGCTATCATTCTTGAAGAGGTATAGTACTTACCCTGAGGTATGCTGAGCCATCATTCCCTCATATTTCCAGATGTACTGCAGTGGATTGATAATAATTATTCTGCACAATGTCAAATACTGAGGCATTCTGTGCTGTAAATTCCAGCCTGTAAAGGCTACAGATGCAAGCATGTGATATTTGGTATATAGCCTATTGTAAGGCAATTAGAGGAATAGTTTTATATGGAGCCTTTAAGTTTTAAGTGCAACCAATAGATGGTGGTTGTTATGCTATCCATCCAGTACATCCCTATATTCAGGTTTCCAGCTATGTTATTAAAGCTTTTGGTTCCTAGGCTCTTAAATTCTGCTGACACTTCCCTCTGCCTTGACACCACCCTAGAGGCACCTATAAAGTAATTCCTGGCCTGTCTCTTGCTTGTCACCCTTCCATGGCTGCAGGTTTTACCAGATTGAAGGTGTGCTTCTACGGATACCTTAGTCATGTTCTGGTATTATTAACCCCAGAGTCTCTTCTTAAATACCATTATCCAATTATCTTCTTTAAACATAAGTGAAATTCAAATGCATCTAATTAAACTAAGTGGATTCTAAGCTTGGTGTATCTTCCAAGGCAATGCTATGGCTCTGATGGCTCTAATGCAAGACTTATAGGTTATAGTTATAAGAAAAAAAAATCAGAGGCCTGATCCAAACACAAAGTTGTATGAATAGAAATTCTGACCATACTGCATCCTAGTTGTATACAGAGTTTATTTTGACAATGTGACTCCATTTCAGAATTCCTAAGATACTTTGTGTTAATATGGGAGTCAGAAGTTAAATCTATCATTCAGATTCAGATAGTTTAGCAGTCCTTTCCACTTCTGATCTCGGTTTTTCTGGTTTGGTTTAGTATTGTGTTTTAATTACCCTCCAAATATTAACCTGTATGTTAAGCCACGGATCATAATGAAGTCACACATATCCCCGGAAGGGGTGAAGTCGATCTGAACACCATCAAAATGTGAATGCAAGCTCAACGGTTATAAGAAGCTCAGGAGTACAAATCAAAAACGTAGTTGAAAACAGAAAACCTGTATTGTTTGTTAAAAAAAATTAGTTGTTAAATTTTGTAAAAAACAGAACAACATAATTCTGGGATAAAACAGTCTCTTTTCAGGACTTTTCATATGCAACTTATAAGTCTAGAAAAGAAAAATTTAGAACTCTCAAACTGAACAGACCTCAGCTATGTGTGCAATGTCAGGTTAGCTACCAGTTATATAACATCTTACCAAATTATTGCAAGAAAGATTTGCTGTTAAATATAATTCATATAAAATCCTCAGTATCCATGGAAATAGTTGAAAATCGATGTAACTGTATCACCACCTAAACCGTCAAGGGGACATCAGAGTAACCTTGGTTTTGCATATTTCTTCAGTAGATGAATTGAATGTTTTCCAGTCAATGAAAAAGAAGCTTTTCCAGGTCATGAATTCACATGTTACCCTGTCTTTCCGAGAAGCTCTTCAGTCTATGACAACAAATTAAATTCAAAGTTTAAAGCAGAAAGCAAAGATTATCAACCTCAAATCTGATTAATCTAAGATAGAAATCATAGAATTTGCGGAGCCCATAGAGACAAGCAACGTATTATTTGGAATGACTTTCTAAGTTAGTTTAGGCTGATAATTGACTGAATCTTGGTCAGAAGAGAAAATCTTAGTGCCCAGGAGCTGAATATTTTATTTTTCAAAATGAAATGAAGTCCCCCAAATCATTTTCAATTGGTGCATTTAATTAAACAGGTATTTTTATGATAGTGCTTGTCAAAATAATGAAGTAAATTGATGTGTAAATTCACAAAGAAAGAGATCATACTGCAATCCTAAGAAGTCAGTGCACACCTCAATCTAAGTATCTAAGAATCTAAGTAAAATTCCTATTTGTGTTGAGGGACTGAATCCACAGATTTTAAGAAGGAATGTGAAGCTCCAGGCTGCAGGGTACTTGAGTGTCCTGCTAATGATTCACAGAAGCAGAGGGGACCAGGTCTGAGCAGCACTGCTGCCACCAGGTCATGCAACCTGGCAGAGCGTGGGGTGATGCTAATGAGATGACAAAGAGACTTCATGGGGGTATTAAAGCATCTTATCCAAGCTGTAACAACTGCAAAAGAAACTGAGTATAGCTTTACCTTGAGTATCTTTGAACTGCATGGCTGGGACACTCACGTGAGGGACTGGAGAACTTGGGACTGGTCACCTCTCCCACCTTACCCTTCTCTCATCTTCCCTTCTCTCAGAATTCAGGTTCAATTTCTGCCTCGCAACAGTGACCTCACCACCAGTACCTTTGACTGGAACAGTCTCACTTTGTAAAATGTACTTAAATATTCATGGAGCTAACTGGTGAGAGAAGAAAACAATGCTCTAGTTTGGTGGTTTAGTAACTCTCCTGGGGAGGGCGGGGTGTTAGTCCTAGTTCCAGTGAATGTGTAATTATTTAAACAGAGTAGAACAGTGTCAACAGGAGAAGTGACAAGTCCTACACCCCACTTTCTCCCCCAGATTTCCTTGCAGGAATAAGGAAAGCTAAAGAAACAATAATGTATTTGCTAGAAGTCTGGCAGGTACAGTTAACAACAGTTTAAACAAACTCTTAAAATAATTTACAGATTATTCCTAAAATAGCTGAGCTTTTGGATGAATAGATGTTCTTCCACATCTCTGAGACAAGCCTTGTTCCTCGTATTAAGTGAACAGACCTTTCATCCTCCAAAGCAAAACAGCTCTTAAAATAGAAAGTTTCGTTCGGAGCATATTTTAAGTTCTTAGCATCTCATAACATCTTAGCTCTATCCTTGCTCCTATTGACATCAATGGAAGGAAAAACAGCATTTATATGTCCCACAAGCAGATCTGTCTCTTGGAGAATGCTGCTTTATAATGGCTTGTGTCTGACAGGAATAAAGAACTCTTGAGACCTGCCTGCCAGTTGAATAGTCAAAGCTGTATGGAGCTCTGGCAGTCATGTTTTTGCAGTGTGATTGCTGAAGACATCAAGCAAGGCAAGATGCCTAGGCACAGATCAGTTTTCACTGGACCAGCTAAAAAGACAGACAACATTTCAGGCAGACAAATCCTTATTCAGGGCTAAACAGAGGAACATACTTCAAGACACAAGCAAGCTGAGGAGAACTGCTCTCACTTCATCTCAATTTGTGAATTAGATAGTGACAGACTTTTGTGACATTTTTTCACAATTCATGAGTTATCATTAGAGAAGTCACAAGAAGTGGAGATAGTTCCAGTGCGTCATTGTTTTTCCAATATGCACATTTTGCTAAGGTCTGAACCTTAAGGAGACATTTTGCATATAGACATGTGAATGTTACTAACACAAAGATGGTAGACTACTGATGACTTATTCATGTATAACGTGATCCTTAGGCCAAAATTATTCTGGTGGCAAATGTACAACAGAAGCAGATGTATGACAGGATAAGAGCAGGAAAATGATGAAATCTGGCCCAAGAGATGAATACCCCAAGCGGCACTTAGTAGGAAGCTGTAATACTGATAAGATTTGCACTTAAAGAAGGCTTGTCCTTGTGACATCCTCTACCACTACATGTGTGAAACCTGGTCCTGAATAGCTGCTCATAGGTGTGAAACCCCTATGACAAGGCCTAGGTTTTCCTGCCCTGAGTCTCTGCTGAGGTCAGGCATCAGACCCATCAGCCTGACCTTTATGGCGAAGGTGCTACAGCTAGTAGCAGATGAAGGGGACTCAGACCTCACTCCTCTGCTTGGCCTCGGGCAACATCCCATGCAGAGGTTTTAGAGAAGCAATAGCAAGCTGGGATGGAAAGTGTGCTGAGAGCTCCTCCCTGCTCACAGCAAGTAGGGGAGTTTTGTTCAGAACTAGGGGATGGTCACCTCTGAGTTCCCTCTCCCAAAGCCCAGGGACTTGGTGCTAGGACCTTGTTCATTACCCTGCCATTAATCTCCCCCAGAACTCTGCTCACTTCCAGCTGGGTTGTCATGCTCTGTGTGCTGGTTCTGTACAGACGCCGGGTGCAGGCAGTGGAGGGACGCCACAAACTTTACCTCCGGTTCCTTTCTGCTCACCCTCTCCCAGCTGCACAGCTGGATCATTGCCAAAAACATCCGGAGACCTGTGGTGAGTGACGTTTGGCTGTGTGGATTTACCTGGGGCAAAGAGAACTGTTCTTACCCCAGTGAACTGTTCAAGACTGATTGAAGCTACTTGGGACATCAAAATGAGGAACTTGAAATAGGAGCCTTTTTGAGGGCTTCCATGCAATGAGATTCACAGTATATGTCTGACTACAGACCTCTCTGGCTAGACTGACAACAAATTGGCACCAGGTATTAGAAATTCACCACATTTGGCTTTAAGAAGGGAGTAAAAAGTTAAGAGGTTTAAAGCTTTAGTCACCAAAGCCAGAACTGCCTGAAATTTGTTTTTAAAGTTCAGTTGTAAACAAAGTAATAATTCATATTACAGTAACCTTAGAGTCATATCCCTTTTGTTGCTCATTTGTTTTGCCAATTTAATGACTTCACAAAACAAAAAAACTTCATGAAGTGTGGAAGGTTTTTCAGGGGACTGAGTACTAAAGCACAATATTGTCTGACGTGGAAATAAATTACTGACTGCAGAACAATATATGATCTTTAACCTTTAAAAACTATATTTTTTTCAGATAAGATGAAAACCTTGGATAAAAGATCAACAAAACTTTTGAAGGAAAGCTACCATAAAAGCAAAGAAGTCTGTGTCTTGAAACTGGAGATGAAAGGGGCAGAACAGATTTCTTCATTCATATATCTGACATAAAACTATGAAAGAACAAGGAGGTGTCAGCAAGATGTAGAATCCACTAAGTGATTCTGTGGTGAACACTCAAAAGTTAAGGAGTTAAATATTACATATATTCTGGCAGATAAAAGAAGAGTGGTCAAGCAGCAAGAACTGCATTGAACTTGGTATGTGTTGCTGATATAACAGGTGAGCAAGTAAAAATCGGTACAGAATCTGTATTAAGACTTAGAGAAAATAAAACATTGTGGAAATATTTCAACTGGGTAAAATAGCTTGGAGAGTATAGCAATAAATTTACCTAGATTCTGAGCTAAAGATGAACAAATCTTGGGTTATTAAAACAGATAAAAAAGTGTTAGTGTTTCTGAAGTCATAGTAAGGAAATGCAAAATTAGGGAATCTGCTGGCATCTGTCCTGTGTGGCGCAGGTCAGCATCTCAGGCCCTTTTCTCTAGTAAGTAATCACATATTCTGTCAGAGACTGAAGCAATTGCAGTGGTCATAAAACTAGATGATAACACATCTTTCCAGCACCACATTCCTATTGAAATTCAGTGTGAAGTTGGCACACAACTCCAGCTAGTGTCTTTCAAATATGCTCCAATGCCTCTCCATTACTTTACTAAATCCCTTGAGGCAGGAGTGCACAATTTAACCTGTGTTACAGATAAGAAATGGAGGCTCAGCTGTATACATATACTCTGAATATGGTGTAGTTTACTTTAGCAATCTGGAATGTGGAAAAAACTAATCTCAGTCACTGCAATACGTACAGAAAAGCAGTGAACAAGTGTAATAAATGTGTATATTTTTAGGGGAAGCAGCATTTCTCTGTTCCTCTCACTGCTCTGCTGGGCGTCCCATAGCAGTTTCCCCAAATCCACCCCAGACAGGAAATACTTCTGGCTGAGGAGATGAGGGCACACGGCCTTGGGAAATGAGCACAGTGAGGGGCTGGCCAGTAAGGCATCCTTCAGACTGGTCGTCATTGGCCCAGCGCTCACAGGAAACAAACTCCTATCCTGGCCCAGGTCTCTGATGGTGCAGGTGGTGCAGATGTAAAACTCTTCACAGGTCTGCAGGATTTTCTGAGTTTGTGCTTTGACCTGGCTGTAGCCCCACCTCTCAGCTCTCTGCTCAGTGTACTGCATGATCCTGACCCTGGTCTGTGCCTGGCAGCCGCCCCAGCTTTTACTCCCTGTTTCTGGTTGTGTTTGTAGCTTCTTGTCTCTGGGTTCCTGATCCAGGTTTCTGACCGTGGCATCCTAGCTCTGTGCAGCTCTCCTCCTGACTGGGGGCCTTGGGCACAGGGTGCTGGCTTCGCCCGTCATTGCCTTAGCATGCTCCTGGTGGGAGAGGATTTAAGGCTGCATTGGGGGCTGTGCAGCAGAAAACATGAGGGCTGTGGAGATGCAGCTGCAGGATATGGGTGTGTGAAGGTTTTGCATATATCTCAGAGAGCCATGAAGCCTGTCACCTTGGCACCAACTTTTTTTTTTCCTCCTGTAAATCTGTGGTGTCACACGAATTCTGTGTAGACTCGAGAAAACTATTCACAAAATCACAGAATCACAGAACTGTAGGGGTTGGAAGGGACCTCAAAAGATCATCGGGTCCAAGCCCCCTGCAAAGCATTCAAACAAGCATTACTAAGAACACTGCAGTGTAATGCCAGCTGGACTAGTCAATTAGTCTGGCATATTACCCACGGTAATGAAAGCTGAGCAGTAGCTTCTCGTAAAAGTCTTTATTTCATTTTACTTTATTTTATTTTATTTTAAAAGCTAGTCCCAAATCAAACAATATTTCTAAAACTTGATCTCTGGATGAAAATAAGTTAATGATGTGGGAATTTCCAACAAAATTGTTTGAGATAAAGGACAATGTTTGGGAAGTTATATTTCCTCATTGCATTCCTATTTCATCCATTATTTCCCCCATTATATCCCCATCATATATATATATATTTTTAATCCTTGAAAACACAATCATAAATGAAGTCTGAAATCCAAGACATAACGGTGCTGATGGTCATCCTTCCTGCTTCGAAAGGGCCTTATGAAAACTCCAGAGTTCAGTGCATGCTGTGATAATTCATGTAAGAGTAATTATAAATATTTCACTGCAACTCACCGTGCTAAATCCTCTAGAAAATCCTTGTAGATGAGAAAACTATCCAGCATGTGAAACTCTTCTGTTCTTACCATGTCACTAGCATCACTGTTTATGGCATTAGGTCACTGTTTACTGCATTAGCTATAATCTAATGAGACGCTTCCTGCGGCAGATCCAGAGCGGGAATAGCTGGACAGATTGTGGTGCTTCTATTATTAGAATCCTCTTATGTCTGACATTGAGCATAAAAGATGGGTTTTGTAGTCCAGAACATTTCTCAGTCTCTTAGTTGAGAGTAAGTCCTTACAGTTATTATCAGAAAATATGGCCAGGCCTGCACATTCTCATTGATCAGACTTGCAGGTCTATCAGTCATGTTGAGATATGCAAAATCTGTTGACAAAGGAATGATGACTGATATCCTAAGAACAAAATCCGATGAGAAAATACAATAAATCATTCTATTACCAAAGCAAATTCTTCGGTCTAGAATTTTCCTCCCAAGGATATTTTGTATGTAGATGGTGTAGGTTTACTTTATGCATTGTTTCTGAAACACCCAGGAAAGCTTTACCTAATAAGTAGACTACATGAGAAATCAGTATATTCAGTTTTCAAGGGGATGCCAGAATAAATTGATTATAATGTTACCATAGGATTCAACTGAATGTACCGGCATGACTGCACGTCATTGCATGGGATACAGCGTCATTTATTCTCATCTGGTACTGGTAAAACAAGAGCTGTAAGACAGGAAGAGAAGACTATCAGGTAGGCTGTCCAAAGAAATCTGGACATTTCTATTCTTCTAACTAATTTCTATAAGGTATAATAGCAGTGGGATAGCAGGGGTAATGCTGTTTATTAATGTGAAACATCCCAGATGGGTCCCAAAAGGTCTCAGGCAGTTAGGAAGGCAGCTCTATGGCCGATCTGCATGACAGCAACCCACGGTGTTAACAAGGCACAGGCAGGTCACTGGTATGGTTCTGACCCAGGGAGAAGCACCCTGTGTATGGTACAGACAGTCTCACCACCTTCTCCAGTGCTTTTTTCTTGGAGACCTTCACCCGCATTCAGGGCAGCTGTCAGAGCTCAGCCTGTCCTGAAGGAATCAGGACTAAAGAGATGCAGCTCTGGGTTTCAGACTTGTGAAGGAGGTGATGACCTAGTGAAACTGGGTTAGGAAGTGTGAAGAAGTAAATGGCTGAGAAAAGCATTTTTGAAATGAAGAAAATAGCATAGTAAAGAAATTCGGAAACAATTTGATGAGGTGCTAGATCTGCATCCATGCAGTGGGACCACTGCACTGCGTGCTTATGTCAGCACAAGATGTAGGGGTCAGTGGGCAGCTTGCACAGCAGCTCGCTCTGTAAAACTCTTTCCCGTATGTTGGTGTTAAATGGGTGGGCCAGGCTCTCTCATATCCCAGCTTCATCAGGGGCTGTGGAGATCATCTGGTAGCCTCAGGGTGGCTCTGGCTTGTGCCTGTGCCCAGAACAGGCTTATTCAAAGGAAGAGGAATGGGCAGGAAAGCACGTCTGTCTCAGAGGTGCACCCTGTGATCTTAGGGTGCAGGTTAGGAGCGGCGTGTCACTGACTGAAATGAACCAGAGCTCTCCAGAAGAGCTCAAAGGTCACATCCAGCCAAGAGCTAATCCCCACGTCTGTCACTGACCATGAAAGATGAGTGCCAGCTCTGTTTGTTAACAGAACAGCCAGTCCAACAGCTCAAGGGTGAGACTAGGAGCAGGAAGCAATATGTGCATTCTGCAGTCAAAGGAGGAGGCTAACAGGCTAGCTACAGAGCAGGGATTGAATGACAGCACTGTTACAATGCTTTAATTTATATAGATAGAGCCAAAATGAGAACTGCAGTATTTCAGAAAGTACTTTATAATGTTTTAGGTGTTGATACTGCTCTGTTGAATACTGTAGCAAGAAATACATGTGCATAGTTTGATGTTACCTGGGGACATGGTCATTAGGCTGCATTAACACGGACCAGTCTGGAAATAGAGTGGCAGAATAAAAGAGCCGTTCACGTCCAGTGGGCAGCAGGTCAGCCGTGGCAGGGTGGACATGCCATCATGCCAGCCAGCCAGGTGTGTGCCTCGTGGCTAGCTCAGGCTTTAGTGGAGCCAGTCCCACTTGCTTGTCCTAAGTTTGTCCTGAAAAGTCCTCACAGAAAGCTCAGGGCCAGGAATGAGCCAGTTCCGAACCGATGGCTCTCTAATGCCCAACCTCACAGCCTTCCATGTCCTGAAGGCTGAAATCCTGCACAAGGATTTTTTTTTTTTTTTTGACTTGTCATACAGTTTGTTTCTTTGCTTATCATGTGAATGTTCAGCTGATATGTAAATCTAATAGGCATGATAATCTATTGCTGCTGTCGTATGTATATGGTAAAGGAAACAGAACAAATAAACTTATTTTTTTAATTTTGTTTAAATAAAAAGTCAACATGGCAAGACACTTCTGCTCTGACTCACTCACTGTCAGTTTCAGTTCCAGGAATGCCTCAGAGGGCAGCGTCATCCCCTCCAAAACACTTTTTCTTTTCATATGGGATTATATGAGCAAGCAGCTGCCTCTAAGGCATTATTTTTGCCAGACTGTCAGGCTGGCTGTGCCAGCTTTTCCCTGAAAGCGTTACAGGGACAGGGCATCCCTACCGAATACGCCGCGGGGCAGCAGAGCTCCCTCTGCAGCTGGGTTGCCCCGAAGGGCAGCGCTGTCAGCAGCCGGGCAGCCTCCAGGGAATCGGGGCCGGGCGGAGGTGCCTGGTGAGTACTCCTCTGCTCTCCTCCGCGCACTGCAAATGAGAAACACGGAGGCTAGCTACCACGGAAAATGCGTGTCCTTGCCGGAGCCCTGCGGCGTCCCCCCGGCCCGGCTGGAGGCATCCTGCCCCCGGGGAGCGGTCTGCGTGCTCCTCCTGGCGGCTCCCCTCAGCCCGCCCGAGGCACTGCGGCACAGGCCGCGCTGCTCGGCTTTGTGCGTGGAGAGGGGCAGGGAGCTCTGAACTAGCTGACATTTTGCAATGTATTTGTACGTTTTGTCTTGTTTTGTTTGTTTTAATTTCAGGCTTGTGAAATACGAGGATTCGATCAAACTCTGAGGTTACAGCGCGCCAGCGGCCAACTTTGAAAATTAAGGTTTGTTTTCTTAAAACCTCAGTGTGCTCCACAGGTCCACTGGGCACAGAGCAACGCTGCAAAACCTTGTTCTGAAGAGCAGGCCCAAATCCCTGCTCTGAGGAGCACCTGGCACGGCAGGCACGCAGGGCTGCGCCTCCTGGTTCTTTGAATCGTGTGTGGGGGCAGCCACTGTGGGGTCCCTGGGGGCTCCGTGCCACAGGTGGACTAGCGCCGCGTGGAGATGTGCTGTGCCGCTCTGCATTCCTGCTGCATCCTCTCTGCCAGTACTGGAGCGATGTGATCAGGGAATAAGAGGGCTTTTTAGCAGTCGGAATTATTCTCCAGCCTGTTTGTACCTTCATGCAGCATGCAAAGGGAAGAGAATTGAGACTGGGGCTTTGTGAGTTTAGCTCATGAATCACGTGTGAAGGGAACCTCGCTACCGCTAATCTGTTATAGTACACATGAGAGGTTTTCGCCCTAGAGACTTCATTTACCAGCCAGGTGTAGGTTGTTTCATTCAGGAGATATTGGGTGATTGAAATGGTTTTTAAAACAAAGAGTGCTTAATGTTGAGTAATAAGCTGAAAGTCACTCACGTCTGGGGCACAGCTGGCAGTTCTGCCCTGACACTGAAGCTAGAAACCGTGACCCTTCCACGGCCTGAAAATCATAAATATTTATTAGCTATATGTGCATATTGGCCTAATGAATAGCATTCCTTGGGGTTATTTAAAAGCATCAATAAACTGCATTTGATACCATTAGGTGAACATCAGTACTTTCCACAGAGGACTTGCACCCTGGGCCACAACTGGTGTGGAGGGGAGGTGGACAGATGCACTGCGGGGCTTCAGTAGATCTGCTTGGAGAAAGTCACTGTGGCTTTTAGAAGAGAAAGCAGTGATTACTTCACTTGGTAATATTTGCAAGTCCACTAGTTCATTTGCTTTGTGTAAATCTATGTAGCAACAATGCCAGAAAAGTCAAAGTCAGCAATTATTGTCAACTATATGATATTTATTTTTCCCTTCTTTTCCTTTAGTAAGGAAGACTTTTAAAGTGTATTGTTGGTAACAGCTGGTGACCTCAACCAACGTGTGTAGAGCACTACAGATTTACAGGCTTTTTTATGAACAGTTGCTTTCTGAACGCATTTACCATGTAAGTAGTTCAGCCTGATGTCTGAATATAGGAATACTCTTCCCAGCCTAAGTCAGGAGGCATACACTGTTTTCCATTTGTTGTATACATTCACTATACCCTTTGGATGACTAATCATGTCAGGATCAGTAGAGCCTAATGTGAAGGCTCTATATTCCCTCTGAGGTGTTATGGCTGCTGAATGATGAAGTTGGCCATAACTTTATGTGATCTTAATAATACAATTTGAATAATGCTTTTGAGCAGGCTTTCCATGCTCATATACCCCAAATTCCTTGTGCTTGACCGAATTCAGTTAAGTCCAGTTATTTTTTATTGTCTAAGGTACATCTGAATTTTAAAATAAAGGATAAGCCTACTTAACATCGAAATGGAATACAGGCCATGTTGCTGAGGACAAAAGTATCCTACACGTAGTATTTGACTTCTGTGTTTAATCTTTGAGTCTGTCTAATGAAGAAAAAAGACACGTTATTTTAAACCAGGTTAGCTAGGGAATGCATTTTATAGTGTTTAGTAAATGGCATTACTGTTCCAAACTCCAAGCTATGGATTTTCTACTAGACTGCAAGAGACAATGTTTTGTTATTGTAATTGCTACAATTGAAAAATTTGCAGTTCTATTTCATGACTAAATTGGTGCATTTCTAGCTATTACATAAGTGTTTTGCTCTTTGTATCGTATTAAAATCTTTCAGACAATGGTCTGAAACAAAAATGTTTTAAAGGACTAAAGCAGGGGAGGGAATGTGGATCTTGGGTGAGGTGCTTGGCCAGCCCACAATGTCAGAGGGTCGGACACTGCCTTGGGCTGAATGGCAGATTTGCTGTGCCAGATTCTTGCTGGCAGCATTTCCCTGGCACTGTCTGCTCATTAGGGCTCTGCTTCTATAGCATGCTTAAACACAGGGAAATGTTCACCCCTGTGAATGAACAGAGATAAGCATATGTGCATATTAAAGGTAAGCATGTGCTTATGAGCTTTGCTGAATTTGGGATAATAAGAGATTGAATGCATGTGTGTGCAAAGGTATCAGAGAAGCTGTTCCAGGGACCCGGTTACTGTTCTGTCATTAATTATCTTATTTCTGAGTGCTTCAGATATTGCTGCTTGTTAACTGTCCTGCTGACATTTCAGCGTTGCTTTTCCAAGTGCTGCTAAAAAGGACAGCTAAGATTCTGAGACACTGCTGTGTGCCTGTGACTGAATTCCATAGCCTCAGGACTGTGGATGCAGAGAGCCCTGCATAGAAAGAGGAAAAAATCAAAGTTTTCCTTCTTGTGCACATGACACTGCCCAATTCCTCAGGACAACAGAGAGTGACAGAGAATACATCTTTCCTTGCAAATGGAGGATAATAGACCGATGAGAAGTACATTTAACACTAAAAATGAAGGATGACTCTTTTCATTTTTGGCCAGTCAGGAAAGACATAAAACGAATAGATCGTGCGGGCAAGAGAGACTCAAATTAGAGAATTAACTCTAACAGGATGTTTAATCTCCAGAAGGACTTTGCAGTATTGTTGTTGCTATTTTCCTGTAAAGCATGTATCATACCCAAAGGCTGTGCTCCCTGGCAAGATAAATATTTCCAGCTACCCAGTAAGAAAACTCTGCTGTCACTCTTGATAAGAAATTTGCCTTGTAATAGAGAGCTTTGTGATGCAGAGGAGTGTGTCTGTAGTGTCTACCCCATACCTCATACCTCATTACTGAACCCAAGATTTAGCCTCAGCATCAATACTGATTTGCTTTTCATTTTTACCAGCTTTTTCATTCTTTAACGGTTCACGGAATCACAGAATGGTTTGGGTTGGAAGGGACCTCAAAGCCCACCCACTCCAACCCCCCTGCCAAGGACAGGGACACCTCCCACCAGCCCAGGCTGCCCAGATCCCATCCAGGCCTTGGGCACTGCCAGGCATGGGGCACCCACAGCTGCTCTGGGCAGCCTGGGCCAGGGCCTCACCACCGTCATGGTAAAGAGTTTCTTCCTAATGTCTAATCTAAATCTACCCTCTTTTAATTTAAACCTGTTACCCCTTGTCCTGTCACTACACTCCCTGATAAGAGTCCCTCCCCAGCTATCTTGTAGGTCCCCTTTAGGTACTGGCAGGCCGCTGTAAGGTGTCCCCAGGGCCTTCTCTTCTCCTCTGGACGCACTCAAACATCTGTTTGAGCTTCATCTTCACTCACAGATTTTTCTAACTATAGATTATTCTATAACTGTACTTAGAGAAAGAAATTGAATATTAAAGCTGTGCATCACATTTCTCTGCACATACCCTGTCCTGACTTTTAGGGACATTTGTCAGAAAAGTGATGTTATAGTAACAAAATATATATTGCCTTCAGATTTCCAGCTTGGTATCAGAGCAACTATAGAGCAATCTCAGCTGAAGGCTGCTAACTCAATAAATTACCCACCCCAGTAGTGACTTCCGTTGCCTTCCGTCCTGCTCAGTATTTTCCTGTCCTGGCTCTGTAAGTTCTGTGAGGTTTTCCTCCAGCATATCCATGTCTGGCAGTCAGATCCAGAGCCTCCTGTTACCATTACGAAGGACCTGAAATGGTGACAGTAGGATGCAGTTTTTTTGAAGTGTTTGCCTATTTGTAGGATGCAATCTTCTGAAGCATCTGTTTACTTGTCAGCTGGCACTGGGTAGTTTTGCTGTGCTCAAATACTTGAAGTCACTACCATAATTCAAACAGGACGAACAATCTGCAAATAAGAAACCTTTTTATATGAGCAGCTCTCAAGAATTTCACAACTTCTGAAGGAATTACAGAAACCTCCAAGATGCTACCGTGTTTATGTACTCTGTACAGACAATACTCACTGCTCTGTACTTGGATGGCCAGCACCTGTATCCCAAACTCTCTAAACTTCAGATTGCAAAAGACTGCATCAGGTATCAGCCTTTTAATGGTATCAGCAGCTGCCTGTGATCATGTGAGGCTACCTCACATCTTGCTGAATTTTGAGACAGAAGGCTTACAGTAGATACTTTATGTAATTGCAATTCATTGAGTGCTTTTTGATGCCTGACTTGGACTGAAAATGATACTCTCCCACTTGGAACATTCCTAGTCTGCCAAACGGGAGACTTTTATTTGATGCCAAATAGAACTCTTCATTTTGCAATAAATATTTTGTTGTAATTCTTGACATAGTTGTTGCCACCAATTTCATGATGTTTCAGTGAGCACTGCAGGCAGAACACTGATCTCCTTGCTCTATTAAAGTAATGGATTTTAACATAACAGGGATTCCTACCATGGATTGGTTAACAGATATTGGAAAGCTAAAAAAGGCCATGATGCTGTTTTATTGCTTTTAAACATAAAAAGGCAATAAAATGCTAATGACACTCTTGCTGTGGTGTACTGTTTTCAGAAATATCAAAACCACCACACAGGAGTTGGAATTTCCTGTAATTAAGCTAGCAACATCTATGCTTGAAGATAACTATGTTCAACACATTTCTGATCCTAGAGGTGTCACACTAGTATATATTAAGAAATTAAAAAACAAAACACCTTTATAAATGCATTTCTACAAAAATGTACTCAGAATCAACTTTATTTATAGCTCACACCTTTTTTTTGCTAAAAATGCATAGTCATTACATATACAGTAGTCAGCATCCAAAAGTGTACAAAGAGTAAATTTTCAACCCCTCCCAACAGAATCAAATAAAATTCACACTTTTTGTTCATAGCATGCACAGACCCTTAGATGTGATACCTCTTACTTACGCGTGCTTGAATCTCTATCAGACAGAAAAAAATGACTTGCTATAAACTATTTCTTCGTACAAGTAGCCCCCAGCTACAAACACAAATCTTTAGGCACTCACACAAAACAGTGAAGCACTACTTCAGAATCCTCCGTGTTCTTGGGTATGGTCAGCCAGGAAGCACTTGTCCTGAAAGCAGAAGTCTGCTGGTGTTTCCTTACAGGCAACTTTGAGTAAAAGCTTGCTTCCTCAGTCATTAATTTATTACCGAATTCGGTGGAATGAAACAGCATTTGTCCAAGAAAGTTGTGAAAATAATTTATTCCACACCCAGCTCCAAAACATTGAACATCTTGAATGGAGGTCTGTATCTTTCAGTGCACGTGACGGTTCCTCAGCATCTTACATCTCACCAGAGGAGAAGAGGGTACAGTCTCAGATGTAATGGGTGTTGGTTGTGTAGCCCTGACTCACAGGTGTGTTAGAGAAGCTGGGAATATGTTTGGATAGGGTGAACTTCTAATGCTTAGAGGCTTTGACTTAATGAATCACTCAGATCCATTGATAGCTTAGTTGTGGTTGGTTTTTTGTTTGGTTTTGGTTGGTTGGTTTTGTCTGGGGGGGTTGGTTGTGTATTTTTTTGTGTGTGTGTGTGTTTTTATTTTTGGTCTCCAGTACTGTTGCCAGTTAGAAAAGCTCTTAAAAACACTGCCCTCTACTCAATGGTGCTGTTTGTATCAGTCCCTCCAGGAGAAGGGCAGCATGGGTTACCAGGATGGTTAGTCAGAAGGAAGAATACACAAAAGTGATAAGAGGACCTAAGGTCAGTTTTCTCTCAAGAATAGGATGTTCTATGTTGTTTTTCGGAATCAGGAGGGGAAAAGAGAAAGTTATCTTTCTGACAGTGTAAGTTTACATTCCCACATGATTATGCATATTTACTTACAAGCTTGATTTACTTAAGATCTTTTTACTCTGTTAAGAAGTAGCTTGAAGTTGACTGAAATTCCCAATGGCAGTTGGGACACAATCCTAGTCTTACAGACAGTGTAAGAGGGAAATCTCGCCCCATTGTTTCGCAGTAGCTGGAATACAACCCCTGGCTAAAAGAACAAGGCCTCATGTCAGGGTTATGAAGCCCTTCAGTATGAACAAGTCACCAGTAAGAATTTCTGAAGAGAAAAGTACTTAACTCATGTATATTTTCTCTCTACTCCTGACCCTTATGCATTTAGTCAGCCTGCTTACTACTGCTTCAGGTTGTGACTGCCACAGCCTGAAGCCAGTGGAAATTTTGCCATTGACTCCAAAGGACACAGGGTATGAACTTCCTAGGAGCATAACATGAGGGTTTGTCCTAAGAGTTCATGATCTAGTAATGTTCTTTGAAAATATGACATTCTCTCTGCTGGAGTTCAGCAGTATTTCTTCTTAGCACCTAGGAGGGTCTTTGCATTTTTAAGTGCTTTACAAACATTAGCTAGTCTTCAGAGCAACCCTGCGAGGTAGTTAAATATATTTTCCCCATCTTACAGATGTGGAAACTGAGACACTGAGGGCCACATTCAACCCTGGTACAATTCCAGTGATTTACATGAATTAGATTCATTCAGAATGAACACAGTTGAAGTAACTTGCCCTAGCTCACAGAACAGGTAGTGGCAAAGCAGGGATGAGAACACAGGAGTTCCTGACTCCTCAGCTTGTTACAGGCCACTTGGTCATTTTTACTTTCATAGACAAAGACAGCATAATCTGGGCAATTACTACAGGTATGGTTTGCTTCTGTAAGGCATGTGGATGGTAATCAACTGAGTAAGTGCAATAATACTTTATGAATGTGCTGCCTCAGAGAGTTTACTTAAACGTAAAGTAAAACTTTCAGACTGTCATTTTCTGGTGGGGCACTGTTGACAAAAACATAATACAGTAGCTGGATTCAGCAAATAAATAATAAAAATGACACTCAAACAACTAAGCAAAACTATCATTTTAGTAAAAAACAACGTGTTTCTACTTTTAACTGCTAAATTTCTACAAGTGCAGCATGCAGATGAAAACTTTCCCTTTGTTTCCAGACTGCAGACTCCAGTCGTGCCAGTGAAGCAGCTCACAGCTGTGCAGGTGTCCTGGACAGTGACATTCAAATGAATACACTGCAGAAGAAACGGTGTTCCACCACATAATATGGGATCGTTACTACAGACCAGGTATATCGATCTTACACAAAGATGTGCTCAAGTGCCCGGAAGCTAGGCTTATTCAGTAATGTGCCAGTGTGTAGACAGCAATTCTAGGCACATGCTGTGTGCAAAGGGGAGCGTCCACGTCACCAGCATCACCAGCACTCTGGGAACTGGTCCCGTCAACAGTCTGTTCACATTGCCACAGGTTATGTCAGTCTGAAGGTCAGTGTCGGCCAAAGAAGGAAGAACACGCAGTTTCAGGCCATTCCCATGTGCTCCACCCTGGCCTTCATCCCCACACAGGCTCTACCACAAAAGGCCCGAAAAGCCTTTTTGGTTTTAAAGGTGAGCTCTGCTCCCTAACCGCAGCGTAGACCTCATGGCAAGTACCCAGGCAATAAAAATGTTATGACGAGTACTTATGCAAAACGAGTTTGTTTTCTAGGATGTCCTTATGCATGTAGTGTGCGGGTCAGTCCTCCTGAGTTCTGGACATGCTTAGGGACATTCAGCCATGTGCGTTTTCAAATCCAAAAGAGATCCTGTTCCCTGACAAGCCACACAAGTGCTGACATTCACTTCTACAAGAGCAAATTCAAGCACTATAATTATAGCTGTCTTGTTCCACTTTTAACCTCTTTAACTCAGTTTTGTTCTGTCTATGTTCATGGAGATTCACTATTGAACATGGCAAATGCAGCAATTATCTACATAACGTGTCCTTTACTGAATAAATACACACTCAAGTAGCATTTCCCTAGATATTCTCCACACTCCTTGTAACTTTTAATTTGTAGACACATTTTAAACAGAAAAACGAACAAACATACATTAATTAGAACTGTTAAAAATTAATCACATCTCCCTCCACTCATTCACTCCTGATACATACAGTCTGCTCACAGTGGCTCAGAGAGGAGTACTTGCAACCAGCATGTACAAATAGTTCCACAAAGTGCTCAGGCTCATGCACGTGCCTCAACATTTTGCCAACAGAAATGTTTTGAATGAAGCAATGTTCTTAATCTCAGATCCAGGTGCCAAACCTGCGGTGGGACTGGGGCTCACGGGCACCTCTTGTAACAGCAGTAAGATTCCAGTAAAATTGCAGTTGGTTGCAATCCAAGCTTTATACTGTTATCTGTAGTTGAGATATATATAGACGACCCTATGTGGCCTAACTGCAAATATCAAATGTATTTTTACAAGTTAGCAACAGCCTTCTTTGACATTGCCTCTTGAGATGTCCTCTACATTGTGGCTGACAAGCACAAATATAATTCATTATCTGCTATGCTTTAAAGGCCTTTTTTACTTTGTTTTTCTTTTTTTTTTTTTTAATGTTGCTTGTTTCTGAGCTGTCTTCTAATGCTGAGATTTGCTGTCCCTGGCCTTTTTAATTCCGTTCTTAGTTTTTAATTGCTGCTTGGACATGCTAGTGGCATCTCCTAGGCAAGGCATTTCTAAATAATTAGTTTTGAAACTTGGATGAGTCATTGGGCTCTGACTATTATGCCTCTGTTATTTTAACTTGAATACAGTGTATCTCAGAGTTTGACTTCTTTATCAAGTCGTGGAAATTCATAGCATGACATGGTTGCAAGTCTTGATCCACTTTCTTTCTGGTGTGAGTTTCCAGTTTTTGGTTGCCTTTTTTTTATATATATATTCCTTTTCACAATATAAAAAACATTTCAGAGCATGACAGTGACATGAACCAACCTCTTCTCCTATGGTGCAGATCATTTTCTGCTTTACTGGCAGATAAATAAAGCAATGCCATAATTTTGATAAAAGTTACTGAAAATATATAAAGTTAAAACTACTTCACATAGTTTGCATTTTCTTTCAGTGCAGGCCAGCAAATGAAAACAGCACAGACAGCCAAACAGGCGTGCTGTTTTTTATGGACCACCAGTGATAACTCACAAGTGCACAACCTGGGAGCTGCTGTTTCTGACAATACTCACCAAGTCTCTTTAGGAGACCACATGTCACCCCACCACAAATTATCAGCAGAATCGTGGCTGGCAAAAGATACATATTTTTTCCTAGGCCATTCTCATTTTTCACTGAGAATCTGAAATATCCAATCCACTGTCATTAAAATGGTTCGAGATACAAGACGAAATGAAGCAAACCTGTATTTTCTTTTAGCTTGTACACTTGCATAGGGAAATTTTCACAAGTCTGACATTGGTACAGGACACGCCAATTCCTGGTTTCTGTGATGATTCTGACCTGTATTAAGGACGTGACCTCATAATCCCTATCTGCAGTCCTTCCTATATTCCTGTTATAAACAAAGGGGGCTTTGTCGTACAGAAGATTATAGGACTGAACTCAAAACATATACTTGGGGTTCGGATGTCATGTCTGTGAAAATGGGAAAGATATAAGCAGATGTGTATTTCTGCAATAGAGGCAAAGAGGCTGAGTTAAAGAACCCCTATGCTGTTTGTGTGGTATGACATCAGCGTTTCCCACGGAAGTACCACCCTTCGTTTTGCAAATGGGGTATACAAGCCATTTCTCACCTGAACTTCAAGTTGTAATCCCCTGGTGTAGTATTATTACACACTTGTTCTGGCAGACAGAATCAAAATGCATGTTTGAATTCTGCATATAATTTAGAAAAAAAAATCTCTTTGTATGAAGAGTAGGTTAAATCTGGTTAAATCTGATCTGCATTTAGCTGTTTGTTGTGTGAGAAAGATAATACCTGGATTGGAAAATATCTCATAATTCTTCTCTTTGAAATCCACCAAAGCTAATGAATGAGGACTTCAAAACACCCAGCCGTAGCCACCACTGATCAGAATAGGATAAAGCAGGGAATGATGTTAAAGTGTCAATATCCAGTACTTAGAGGTCCTGAACTCATACTCAGCAGTACCATATTCTGCAACTAATTTTAGGATGGTAAATTTGACGTAGTGCTCTAATTAAAGAGCAGAAGAAACCAGTTCCATGTAATTCTTTGAAAGATCCAGAATGAGATCTCATGCATCAGTTGCTCTTTTTACATCCACAGAACTCCCACCGAGCTTGGCAGGGGCTTATAGAAAGTCAGGTATCTGACTTCAACTCTAAAGGGCTGATTTTGGGGTGATTTACCAGGGAAGATAAAAGGGCCCCCTAGCAACCCCCCTTAATGGGACAGATGTTCCCGACACACTGAGGGAAGAGCCGTGTCATTATGCAGTGCCCTTCTCCTCCCCCTGCCCCCACTCCAAAGCAGTTTGACCCCTTTCTGGTTCAGTTATTTCACATATCCCTGTATTTTATTTCAGAATCTGAGTGGTTACACAAACCACTCAAGCTTCACTGCCTGTCTAATTAAAGTCTCTCCATCAACTGGTAATTCTGTAATAATTCACAGCTGTTTTGCTCTCTCTGTTAAATCCGTTATGTTCCCTGGCTGAAAAGGCTGCAAGACCTTAAAAAGTATTGATAGCTATTAATTTGTTTGCATTTAAAATCCAGTATGTGGCTACAAAGGCCTGTTACAGTATCACAGAGGAAAATAAATGTCAGTGCATAATCTGCTAGGAAATTTCACACAGGAGTTGATTAAAAGTCTATGAGTAATCATTACACAAGTGTGTCTTCAGATGTATATATATACACATATATATATGTAGCTAATAAATATATAGCTATATATATAAACATATATATATATGTATATACATAGCTAGTTTAAACCTAATTGTTACGAAACTAGTAAGTGGCATTCCCAGTTCATGCATTCTTCTTAGTAGCAGAACTAAATTATTTCAGCTTATACTCTAAGCAGCAACATACCAGTAAGTGTTTGCTTGCTTCCCCTGGTAACATAGTGGTTTAACGAGCATGAGTATTTCCACCATGGTCATTTTCTCTAGCAACCTTCCACAAAAGGGACCTGGCTCTTCCACAGGCGTTTCCCCAGGTTTCACAGCATCTCGAAGACACGCTTGGGCCAGTCTGAAGGTCACCGGCTGAAGGGTTTCCAGCCCAAGGGTTGCTGGTAGGGTGGTCACCGGCACGATCAGTCCTGCTTGCAGAGGTCTGCAACATTGAGGAACCTCCTAACCACCACGGCCAGGCAGAGTGTCAGCAGCAGCATATACCCCACGGTGCCCAAGTAGGTGGGAGCATCTGGGGATGCCTTGAGGAACTCGGCCAGCCCGTCCTCCACATAGTGCACCTGGTCGTAGATGCTGAGGAAGGTGAAGATGTGGAAGAGCTGGTGGCTGTGCCCCACGATGTCGAAAAGCCCCGGCTGGATCCGCTCGGGGATTTTGCTGACGTTGAAGAAGGCGGCCACCAGCAGCCAGCAGTAGCGCCGGTAGAAGTAGACGAAGAGCGTAGGGTTGCGGGTGCGGAGGTCGAAGAGGAGGCTCTCCAGCATGATGGGGCAGGCCATGCTCAGCGGCATGGCAAAGACGAAGGTGCGCACGGCGAAGGGGTAGGCGCAGCAGGCGGCGCGGCTGCGGCAGCAGGCGGCCGTGCAGCCCACGGCCAGAGCCAGGGCCACGGGCAGCACCAGGGCACGGTAGGCCGCGATGGGCAGGCTGCAGTCCAGCTGCCAGCCCAGTTGCTGCTGCACATAGTGGCTCATGGCGCCGGCGTCCAGCAGGCTCAGGCCGGGCAGCAGGTAGTAGGAGTAGGCCACGGTGCTGGCGAAGCCGTAGTAGCTGATGGAGGCATAGTCCAGGTAGAAGAAGGCGGCGCGGAGGCGCGGGGAGAGGCAGCTGAAGAGGTGGGCCGTGCAGCTCATGGCGAAGGTGAGCAGCACCCCCGAGGCGTAGCACCAGAGGGGCAGCAGGGCCGGGTGGTGGAAGGGCACGTCGCCAGCGCCCCGCAGCAGCAGCAGCCGCCCGAAGCGGCTGAGGAAGAGCAGCAGCGGGATGAAGTGGGTCCAGAAGTTGAGCGTCTCGTTGGTGGGCTGCAGCACCGAGGCCAGGCACTCCTGCGCCGAGCAGTGCAGCCGCCGGTACCCCGAGAGGATGAAGCACTCCACGAAGTCCTCGGGCACCTCGTCCCACCGCAGCAGGGCGGCGGGGCGGCCGGGCGGCGGCGGCCCCTCTTCCTCCTCCTCCTCCTTGGCCCCCTCTCCGGCCGGCATGCTGCCCCCGCCGGCCCCGGGCCCCCCGGCCGCCCCCTGCCCGCTCCCCGCCGCCCCCCGCCGCCGCCTCCCGGCCGAGGCGGAGCCGCCGCTCCCGCAGCCGCCGGCGGAGGAGCCGCGCTGGCTCTGCGCTTCTCCTCCTCCTCCTCCTCCTCCGCCGCCGCCCCCGGCAGCATCACTCATCGCAGCGCGGGCAGTGGCGGCCCCGCCGCGGCTCCTCCCGCCCCGCCGCCCCGCATCGCCGTAACCGGAGCCCGGCGGCGCAGCCAGCCCTGCCGGGGAGCCGGCCGAGGGGCCCCCGCCGCCCCGGCTTCGGGTTCCCGGCGAGGGAGGCGCCGGACACCCGAGCCGCGGTTAATGATTGATGCCGAGCGGCCGCGGCGCGCCGGGCCCCCCGGGGGGGGGGCCGCAAAGCCCCCGCGGAGCCCCCCGGGGCCCCCGGCCGTGCGCGGCCCCGCTCCGTAGCTCGGGTGCGGGGCGCAGCCGGGCGGCGGCCGCGGTGCTGCATCGCGCCCGCCGTGCCGGGGGGACAAAGGCCGGCGGGAGGCGGCCGCGGGAGCGGGGAGAGCCCGCCGAGCGGGCACGGCGCCGCCGGGAAATGCCCCGGGCCGGGGGCACCTGGCGAACGGGGGGTTCCGCAGGGTGCGCTTCCAGGGGGCCGGCTGAGAGCGGGCGTCTCGGTGCCACCGTGCCGTGCGGGGAATGGAAACGTTGTTTTAGGCCAACCGTGCGCGGCCCAGGCTGCAAAGGGAGCGTGTGGCACTGGCACAGACGGCACCCACCTCACCTCTGCGCTCCGAGCTGCATGGGGACACTGGGGCAGGCTGACAGTAGCTGCTCTGAGTTGATCCTTAGACAAATCCTACATTTATCGGCTGTGCAGTTATGCAAGCAGCACAGTTACATAATGCGAGTATAAAAATACAGGGGAAAACACTGGAAGCGCGTTAGTGTACGGTACCAAGCTACAGAATAGAGTCGTTAAGGTTCTGTATCACCCCAGTATCACCTGGTCCAGCAGCACCCTACCACCACGTCCCCAAGCACGACGCCCAGCCTTGCCTTAAACACCCCCAGACGGCGACTCCACCGCTTCCCTGGGCAACCCAGAGCCTGACTGCTCTTTCTGGTTGGAAGTAAAGAGAAGCTGGAAGAGAAGATAGCACAGAAAGTTAGGTATCTTGCAGGCTCAGGTAGGAGCCAGAGGATGGGATTGTCCTCTGCTGTTTCAGTGTGTTTCCTTTTCGTTTGCTTTCAGTCCACGTGGATGGTCTTAAATATCTTACAGCTCTAGGTTTTTGTTTGTCTCTTTACACTGTCATATTCAGATATATATGTATGCTCTTACAGTATGAACTGAGCTCCGGTATAATTAGGACACTATGTCCTAAGATTTTAATAAAAATCTTTTATTCAGTAGTGAATCATGACAACATGCAAAATCTCGTGAACCTACAGGTGACCAGAAATATGTTTTTAAAAACTGGTACAAAGGAAGTAGTAAAAATGTGTTGCTGAAAGTGATTTTCAGTGCATATTTCATTACAGAATAAACATTGATTTTACAGAACTGCCAGAAGTAGGGCAGACTGATGACACCGCTTCAAATCTTTGTAAAAATTACACAGGAGTCCTCCCAGAAAAACAAACACCACTGAACAGTGCCGAGAAGGCAACAGGAGGAGTAAAACATTAAACATCGGGACCTGTTTGTTAGGTAGCGGGCCTGATGTGTTCCGATGTCCATGTATTTCGGGGGCAAGGGGGTGGGCACGTGTGACGGGCAGCACACAGGAACACACCCACTGGACGCTTCTTGCGGTAAGCAGGGTGCCAGCGGCCGTGGGCTCTGCAGCGTGTGAGTTAGGGAAAGACTCTTTGGGTTTAAACCAAAACTGCCCAGCCCCTGGTAGGGGCTGATCTTCTGAGGGACCTCTGCATGCTGCAGAGGCCCCCCAGAGGACGAGGTGGGCTGGATGCTGTGCCAAGGCGGCATCACCGCCGCTGTCCCTGCCAGTGAGGCGGTTGGCAGCGGGAAGGTGTTTCCTCCCCTGCCCTGTTCCCATTGCACCGTGCCTGCAGGTTCTCAGCTTTGGTGATCGTTTCACCAGAGTCCCAGGTGCCGCTTTCCTTTACGGTGGTGAATGCCACCAATGCCTAGGCAGGCAGACCTCAGTGGCTGTGGTGTTCAGCCTCCCTCTTCAGGGTTAAGCAAGGAGAGATGAGTGGCTGGGAGCAGCATGGCTTTAGAGCTGTGCTACAAAGCCTGTTGGAAAACCACCAGCAGCTGCTGCAACAGATGGTGGCTACACACCAACAGCATCCCCGCGGGTGGGAGCTGCTGGCCTGGCAGCAGGGCTCATTCGGCACTTTCTGGCTTTTCTGCCACCGCCAGACTCCCACAGGTGAGGGAGGCAAGTAGCCCGCTTGCCTCAGGGAGTACCGGGGTATCTCCTGGCTTCCTGCAAGAAACACCTGCCGGGGCTGTGTTCTTATGGGGAGCAGCCCAGGCTGGGAGCAGCAGGTGGAATTTGCTTGTGGTTAAAGGTGCCCCAGTCCCGGCGGCCACCTGACTGTCTGGGGATTGGTGATGACTCTCACTGCTTTCACCTCAGTGAAGAGAAGTGTCTGGAAATGTCTCCCTACTACTGTCTTGTAGTGTTTTAGGATGATATTTGTGGGGATGGAGGCTTCCTGTTTTGCAGTGCTGGGGTCAGGGAGGAAGACGCTGAGTACAGTGCCTGGGCTCCTTGGAAAGAGGTAAAAGGATGCTGTGAACTCATCAGTTCTGCCCTGCTGTGCTCAGCCTGCAGCGGTATCCCCAGGCTGTATCCCCGTGCACCCCAGACTGTGGGCTAAAAGAGAAAAATGTTTTTCAGCTGGTGCCTCGCAGGGAAGGAGAGCAGATCACCACCCCGTGCTCCTCGAGAGGCCTGGCTGGGGCTGAGAATCACTTGAGAGACTTGAACATGCCAGCCTCTCCTGGAGGAACAGGCTTACGGTAACTAGTTTTGTTTGCTCTGTTCCGGCGGGTATACCCACTAACACTGTGTTATATATAAATACAAGCAGTACCACACATAAATCAGAAGTTTCTTTTCTCTGCCCATATCTGAGGATCCAGCTTTGGCTTGTCCCATGTGCTCAGCTGATGTCACAGCTACGTGAATGGGGTCTCCTTGTCAGGACAGAACGCGCCACGGTGAGCTCAGAGCAGCTGAAGATCACTGTTCACATAATTTCCTGTAGCTTTAGCAGCTACGCTAATGAAACTCATTACCAGCAATCTGGTTCCTTTTTATTTTTTTATTTTTTATTTTTATTTTTTTCCCAAGGCTGCTGTCTCACAGGAGAGAATGGGCTCTGAGGACAGACTGGGCTTTCATAAAGATGACTGTATGCATCTTATGTAGAGTTAATTATTCTGCTCCGAAGCCAGCTGGAGTAGTGTACTAGGAACCTTACAATTTAAAGCACTTAAGACTTCAAAATAGCCTCTTATTTGTATGTAGTCCATCAAGGTTAGTATTACTTGACTATTATGTGGTAGGGAAGGGAAAGTTGAGGCATTTGGAGGTCACAGAGAGGAGTCCACATACTGTTGTGTGAGAAGCAGCCTCGGTACATTTCTTCAAACCAGAGTTTATATTTAGAAGGGCACGATCAGCATATACCAGGGTTTCTTCTAGCATGTTTAGAGTGTTCTGCAGGCTTTGTCTCAAAATAACCTTTGAGAAGACTCTTAAAACAGTGACGAAAGCACTGTCTAATGAGGTAAATAATGGTAGATCGTGTTAATCAGTGCTGGCACGAAGACTCAAAGATGTTCCAAAATACCAAATGTGGTTTTGTTTCCATATTATACCTTCATTTTATTCACAGTTGAGGTCCTTTCACAATATATCATTTTGTCTGCAATAGCAAAAGCCCTGTAAGATATTCTGAATTACTTCAATCATCCCCAATGCAATTATGCCTTTCAGTTAGCTCATTTCCACTTTTGCCCTCTAATACACTCAGCATGCTAGGGAGGAGGTTGTACTTAGCCCTCCTGTTATCCGTTGCTTTTCTGAGTGAATAAAGAAATTAACTTAAATCTACAACCAGAGAGCAAGTCCTCTTGTTAACCAGCACTGGTAGTGTTCGGAAGATTTAAGATGCTTCTGAAGATACACCTTCAGCCTCACTCAATCAGCCCATTCACCATGGCAAACATTGTTCTTTAAGAGTTCTTGCTTGATGTAATCCTTTACCATGAAACACTCTTGCTTTATTTTGCCTTTTCTATATTTTTACCTTCAAGCCAGATTTTCCTCAAACTCTTTCTTAAAAATAAATTTTATCTGAGTAAAAACATTGAACCTGTTTGCTCTGGATTTTTATCCTTCTTCACTAAAATCTCTTCAGTAAATCTGAATCTGTTCTGACACCCACCACAGCACGACACTGACCATGGGTGAGGATGGAATTTGGCTCTATTCATTTAAAAGAGTAGGTGTTAAAGGAAGAGAGGCTCTAGCCTAACCTGACTGTCTAATGCAGCTCACCTTTGCAGATTCCCTGGGAGAACATCTGAACAGACACAGTCACACTAACATTTAGTTCCATATGACTTTTTTCATCCTTTTCCAAGTGTGCATCAATCTCTTGAAATAATGTCTTGATGAGTAACTTTCTACTGCACCGATTATGAGCTTTTGAAATGATTGAGTAGGCACCGAGCTTTGATCTAGTATTGAAGAGATTAACTTGCCTTTAGCCAGGCTACTGCACTAGCTTTTTCAGACTGGATAAACAGGAATCCTTGCATCATGTTCTCCTTCTTGAGTACCTAATTAGGGCCAACTATACTTTATAAACATTATTCCTTACTAGATAAGCAAAGAAAAGTGAAAATGATACTTGTATTTTCAAGCCTTGGCTATGGTATTATTACTATAATAGTATCGGTTAAAAAAGCTAGATATGGTAGAGGAAACCCACACAATCATGGCTGCATAACGACTTTTACTTTAACCACTCTTTCACCAGGAGCTTCTAATTTTCTGCTCTGTCTACCTTCAGGATGAACATTTTCAAGTTTGGTCTCTGTATGCTTAAAAAAACTCTAAACACTGTACAAACTGAAAAAAACAAACAAACAAACAACAACAAAAAACCACCACACATTTAAAGAAAATTTATCTGAATGGTGTTTTTTTGTTTGTTTGTTTTTGTTTCACTAGGATAAGAATAGCGTGTTGGTTATATATGTATTTCATGCATGTTTTCCATGATCAAAATCCAGCACTGTCCTACCTACCAGGTGCCGATAGCAGGAGCAAAGAACAGCCTGTCCTTTGTGAGGACTGCAGGTCTGAAGCCTCACTCGCAAAGTGCGTGGCTAAGGAACGAAGCAACACAGAGAAGGCTCCAGCCAGGAGACAGAGCAAGAGCAAGTCCAGGCTGTAGGGAACTTCGGAGCCAAGTTGCCCTCTCTCGGCCACCCTATTGCTCTTTTTTGTTATTCTGGGGGTCCCTACTACATGTCTCTGTTCAGCCCAGTAGCTCCTAGCAGCCCAGCCTGCATCTGCTCTGGCTGTGGGCACCAACTGCATCTCCTTTCTACCTCGCCCCCCTCCCATGCCACGCACCCATGGCTTCCTGGCAGTACGTGAGTATGCGGGGAGGATGTGTCTGCCTGTTTTGGGAATCCCTGCATAGTGGCTTTCAGTCTCAGACATGGGAGGAGGTAGATGGAGGAAAAGGGAAAAGAAGCTGGGAGACTGCTGCCTAAGCCACGGGAAAACAGCAGGTAGCGACTGTGGCTTTAGGGATGTGCGAGCTCCAGCAGGAGTATGAAAGACTCAGGGTTACAAACCTGTCCACCCAGTACGCTTCTGTCCTGCTCCTGATCTGCTCTCCTTGTGCCCTCAAATGTGCCTTCCTTGCTACAGGATAGGGAACACCCATGGCACCTTAAATCCTTCCTCTCCCCTTCCCTCACATTTGCAAAAGGATTGCGGAGCTGTGCTCTGCCTGAGATGAGAGGGACGGGGAGAGCTCCTCTGAGTGGGCAAAAATGGCCAGAGCGACAAGGGTAATGCGCTGCAGCATGTGGTTTACTTAATGTAGTTTAGTGTTAATTATTTAAGATAATTAACGATTTTCCCCAGTATATATCTATACCTAATGATATCTGTAACAACAGTTAGTAACTCCCACATTTGCATACAACCAGAGCTACCTCATTATAATGAAAAATGTCTGATAGCTCCTTTTTAATATTATTATTTGTCTATCCTTTCCAGCATGAAATTTCCACCGACTTCTGCATCTCACTGCTTCCTTTGCTCTCTCCCCTTCCTCTCCCATTAAGCCAAGGGCATTGCCATGTACTGTCAGCTACTAACTGTACGTGATTGCTACTGTACTATTGCAATGTGTTATAAATAGCACAGATTCAGTACAGTTCATTCTGAAAAAAGTATCTTTAGAAATGACCTTTGACTAACTATATCTTTCTTGTTTTTACATCTCACAGCAGGCCCTGGATCATGATGCTCTTAATTTGGTGCAGTTTATTAATTACAAAAGAGTACAGAAGCTGAGCAGTAAGCAGAGGATTTAAACAATGAGGTGGATAGTTAAAAAGGATTAATGAGGTGGATTAAATAAAGGGATTGAGGCCAAATGGAGCACAATTTTTTGAAACATTAGTGGCCCCAAACCCCTAGCATCCAAGGACACTTTCCTCTTTTCCATTTTGATGTTTTCTTTTTACCCAGAAGTGTCAGTCTCTCTTTCAAACCAGGTTTATTAACACAGTCCCAGGAGAGCTGAGCATATCCTCTCCTCCCGTAGCACTAAGTGCCCCTTCTGTCCAGCACTAGTTCCCAGCTGGTCTGCTTCTAACTCATTGTTGCACCTGTTTCCACTACCACATTAAAAACAAAAGCAAAGCAAAGCGGGGGAAAAAAAAAAAAAAAAAAAAAATCAACCCCCCCCAACCCCTAACGGAGGTCATGGATGATACTAATACTGTGCTTCTACAATCTGCTGAAGTGGTTTGCAAGAAAGCATTAAGAAAGATGGAGGAAAATGATTCTATTGGGATTGTGAAGCAATAGAAGCTTGCCTAACCCACCTCTAATGCTTCCTGGCCCCAACACCATTCCTTCCTGTGGGAAGGCTTCTCTGCGTGAGGCAAGTTTGGAACACAACAAATTCTAGAAAGACTGAGGGAACTGTCCCCAGTTCCTGCTGTCAAAGGATGAGTTTTATTTCTCCCTCCTCCTCTTAAACTGTCAGTGATTCTGCTTCAGCTTTGTGCAGAGCCTTGGGGCAGCCACAGAAAACGGTGTGGTGCAGGTAGCTGCAGGACCGGAGAGCCGTCCGCCGGGGAGGAAGGTGAGAAGCTAGCTGGTGGTGCTGTGTAAGCAGCAGGCATAGAAAACGCTTGTTGTGGTATTTCAATTAGGTTCCCCTCTGAAGGGAGCTCAATAAACATCAGATATCTGTTAATCCTTAGCTCCCAATACATTACCAGATAATTTTTCCATACTTAATTGGAGAGTAAAGCAATTTGTATCTACATAATTATTTGTATGAGTTGGCTATTTGGGGCATGATTCAGGAAGTAGAAATTATAAATATCATGATACTGATATCACTGCCCATTCTGACCTGGGGAAGCTCACCTGTGGAGAGCGCAGGCTTCCCTGCAGGTGGCTCCCGGCTATTTTCCCTTGTCAGTTACTAATACAAATAGCAGCTGGGAGCTCGGCCTGAGCAGTATGGGGCCGCCCCTCCCAGCCGCAGCGTTGCCCACGCTCCGATTGCTCGGGGGCCGGGGACGGCACACCCCTGTGCCCGATCCGCCCGAGGCAGCTCAGCGACACCGGCGATGGTTTCACCCCGGGGACCCCCGGTCCCCCCGGGCCGGAGCAGCAGGGGACCAGCAGCTGCCGCCTGGCGGCGCCGCGGGACGGCTCCGGGAGCCCCGGGCCGGGACAGCTCCCTCGGCTCCTCCGGCCCCGCTATGACAATAGCTTCTCTTTAGCTATCGTGTTACCTCCCGTTTGTATCTCTCCCTATACTACCAAAGCTGATGTTCCCAGATCCTTTAACTTCAGTGAGCTTTCAGCACCTGTGTGTTTCTATGATGTATGGAACAAGAGCCGTAAAAAGACTCGCATCTAAAACTGCTGCCTCCAGGACAGCTGCTGGCTGAGTAATGTGCTCTCTTCAGATCTTCTTCCTGAGAAGCTGGGCACACGCCTTCTGCAATCAGTGAGGTTTCCTGAAGATCTTGAGTCAGTCTGAGGAAGATGTGCAGGTACAATCTAATCTAGAAGTAAGGGAAGCAGAGATGCCTATTTCCATCCTTCACCAAGACGCAGATTAACCTCATACCAAGTTCCAGGTGTGTGAATAGTCTCATTAAAAGCAACAGAATTACTTCTGCACTTAAAGTTAAGCATGTGTTTAGGTACCTTCATGAAGTGAGGTCTATGTGCTTTGTTACCTCGGCTGGTCATTGTCCCCCTTCCTTCCTTCTCCAGTGTGTTATTTCCTCAGATCTTTTTCTGTTATGTTCTGTTTTCCCTTGCATTGCTCTTCAAATTCCCAACTCCCTTCACTTTTTATGCTCATACTTCTTATCCTTCTCACACTCTTTCTGCTTTCTTTTGTGGTTGTTATTGTAGGCCCTACTCCCCTCTGTAGCTTACAGGACGGTAGGTGTTGGGAGTTGGTGGATTCAAAGCTTTCATTCATTCCTGCACACCTACGATCTTTTTCTTAAGTATTATCTCAGCCCCAGCATCTTTCATGTCATGATGAAAACCCCTGAAAACATGGAATGCAAGTTTCATGTGAGATGTAATGTGTCATAATCTCCACTTAAGCAGTGTTCAATAAAAAAGTTGCTATGGTGTTGTGCTATCAAGCCCAGGAACAGGGGATCTGCTGTGCTATCTTTTTCCTTATTTATTCCTGGGCTTTTCTTGATGTGATGTAGTGTTTTGATGTTGTTCAGACCAGTGTTGTTTTTGTTTCAGTTTGTTAGATGTTTAGGGGCAAATCTCACCTCTAAATTGCATGACCGTGCACTGCTCAGTGTCTGGGAACACAGAGCAGTGGCTGAAGAGAGCTGTGCAGATCAGAGCACTGGGCTCTGCAGCCATGCAGTGCACAGTCTATTCTGCACATGCTGATCTTGTGTGAGACCTTCCCATCTAACACATATTTGGGGCCGTTTCTGTGCACCCAGAGCACTACAGACATCTCCGTGCAGCATGGCCACCCTGCAGGCCTTCTCAGCAAAGTCCTCGTACTGCTCTACCTTGTCCTGTCTGTGCCGCAAGCCTCTGTCTTCTGTGAACAGGTTACTTGGTGGTTAGGTGAGCTGTTCCCTACTGTCATCTCTCAAAGTCTTGCAGGAAAATGTCTGGTGATGGAAAAAGACCCCATATGATTAGTTTTCCACTCCTCCCATGGGCTTAGGCAATGCAGGTCAATATTTTTTATCTGAATAGAGATCCCTGCTGTCAGGGTTTCTCATTCATGACTGTGTGTCCTTCACAGTGGCTATGAGCATTGCTGGTGCCTCTCCAAAACGCACAGGCCCATGCACACAGGCGGTGGCAGGCAGCGGATGTGCCCAGGAATAGCAGCCAAGGGACAGAAGGGTGTCAGGTGGGTGCGGGCTGTCAGGGCTCCCTGACTGACTGCTCACTGCAGCTGGTTGCTAAGCAAGTTTGGGTTGCCTAGCGACTTCATTTGGGATTTTCTATGCTAATGTGAAAGCAGGAGACCCAGATGGGACACAGACACTGCTAAAGTCACAGGGCTGCAAGTGATGTGGGGGTGCAGCCCAGTCAGGGGGCTCTTGGCTAAGGAGGTACCACAGGGACAGGCTCTGCTCATAGCCTTGGGCACGGCCTTTACCCAAGATGTTCTGCACCTTCTGGGCATGGGAAGGCCCAGGAAGCAATGGGACCCCCTTGTCATGGGCTCCTGTTGCTGGTGTTGTGGGTGCAGAGGGCAGATGGGCACCCTTCCCACTAGGGCCCTGCCACTGCCGGGTCTCCCCTGTGATGGGGTGACAGGAGGGGCGATACATGGCTGTTGTGGCTGTGTTGTTCCTTCATGTTCTTTGCAGAGCTCCCACATAACCCATTTTTTGTAGGTATCTACATGTAGTTCCTTCTAGGTCTCCTGTACTGGGTATGAGATGCTGCTCACGTGCGTTACTGTCTCCAGCTGTGTACCTGCCTCATGTTACTACATAAACTTAGACTGCAAAGAAAAATAACTGTCAGGGCTGGACGTTTGCCAGGGCTGAGGCCGTGCCACAGCTGGCCGTACCTCCGGGAAGGCGTCATTTGCCCTGAACTGACGGTGGGCTTTCGATCGTGTTGGCTTTAATTCTCACACCACTTTTTACCACTACGAGAGAAAACAAAAACAAAACCAAAAGCATTTATTTTTCCATTTTTTAACCGGTTTCGATCAAGGCTGTGCCCTTCCATCGGGGGCAGGTCACGGTGTGACCCCGCGAGGCGGGGGCGCGGCGCCGAGGTGCCGCCATGGCAGGGGGCGGCCACGCGCCCCCGGCGCTGCCCCGCGACATGGCGGCCGCCGCGGGGGCGGGCGGGGAGGCGGGACCGGGCCCTGCGACTCGGCGCTCGGCTCGCCGCCCTGGGCCGGCCGGGCTCTTCCTTGGGCATCGAGGGATCGGCGCTCGCTTCCTCGCCGCCGGGGCTGAGCGAGGGGAGAGGCAAGATGGCGGACAAGGCGCCGGGCGGCTCGCAGAAAGGCGGGGGCAAGGTGAGGCCTTGTCCGCGGGCACCCCGCGGCTCCGCCGCCCGGGGGGGCTCGGCCGCGGCCTCTCGGTCTGGCGGCGGGGCCCGGGGGCGGCGGGGCCGCCGGGTGCGAGGTGCGCGGCCTGCTCCGCGCCTGCCCCGGTGACTGCGGGGCCTGGGGGGGG
>CM021773.1:2018835-2074341 GCA_011076525.1 Nettapus auritus | reverse complement strand
GTCCAGGTGAGCCTGAACGCAAGGGTGAAGTTGGGACCCGCTCTTCCCTCCCGATCCGCGATGAAAGTCCGCATTTCGCCGTGGTGCTCCCGTTCTTCTCGCTCCCTCCGCTCTGTTTCCCGTAATTATTTTCTGTTGGATTTGAGGAAGCCCGAGCTGTGCAGGGCTCCTGGCAAACTTCAAGGCTGCGCGCTGAGGGCGGTGCAGCAGCAGCGTGGGGCTCCCTGCCCCTGAGCCCCCTTCCCAGGCGGGCAGAGGGTGAGGGGTGGTTTGGGGGCCAGGCTGCAGCTGGCACTTCGAGGACTAGTGATTAGGGGCATCTCATTTCCTTCTACCTTGTTACTGTTTTTAGGCCAGAAGTATGTAACTCTTTTTCCTGACAATTCTTCTTGTCTTCTTTTTTGTTACGTGTGTAAAGCAATCAAGGGAGAAGCCGCGTTTTGGCTCAGGAATCTCTAGTCGGTTATGTAGGAGACATAGGTTTATATATATGTATGTATACACACACATCCATTTTTTAATTCAGTTAAAACTTCTTTTTTTTCTTTTTGCTACAAGGAAATGAGCTCAAATTTAGTTATGAGAATATCTGCATGTTTACCCACTAGTTGGTTTTCATTAGAGTAAGAGAGCTTTATTTTTGTCTCCCTTTTTTGATCTATCCCAAATATTGTCAGGAGACATTTTCTGGATCTTGCCTTTTGCTTGGAACTGCGAGCAAGATCTGGACAGAAAACTTTAACAGCAAAGTAGGTCTTAATTTATTGAAAGAAGCTTCTAGGGAATAAGATATCTTGGGATTTGAAGTATAATTAGGCATAGAATAATAATTTATTGATTACTGTAACCGACAGCATGGTACACAAAACCAACTCAGATAGGATCCCTTTCTTTTTACAGTTACACCGTAGGTTTTTTTCATTTTGTCAGCGTAGTATTTCTGTACTGATGATACTCTTTAAAATATGTAGTAGTTAACTTATAAGAATCTGTCCCAAACCTTAGTTTTGCAGAGAGATGTGCAGGCAACTCGTTCTTCTTACTAAGTCATCCCACTGAAGTCAGCAGGACTTCTAGGAAGTGTCAAGTCAAACCAACCTGTGCATTAATTTTTTGAGGCCTGGAGCCCTTGAGGACGTCCTGTGCCTTGCCATCTTTGTGCAGTTCCCCCTCGCCCCTCAGTCTCCCATTACTTTAGAGGTATATCGCAGAATTGTAGGGGTTTGAAGGGATCTCAAGAGATCATTGAGTCCAACCCCCTGCCAAAGCAGGTTCCCTAGAGCAGACTGCCCAGGTGGGCGTCCAGATGGGCCTTGAACATCTCCAGAGAAGGAGACTCCACAACCTCCCTGGGCAGCCTGTCCCAGCGCTCCGTCACCCTCGCTGCGACGAAGTTCTTTCGCATGTTGGTGCGGAACTTCCTGTGCTCCATCTTGTGGCCATTGCCCCTTGTCCTGTCCCCACAGACCACTGAAAAGAGGTTGGCCAAATCCCTCTGTCTCCCACACCTCAGGTATTTGTAAACATTAGTAAGATCCCCTCTCTGTCTTCTTTTCTGAAGGCTGAACCTCTTCTGGCCATTCAGATTTGTATTTACAAGGCAATGCCTAATCGCTCCTGTGTACCCATCAATAGCTCTGAACAGTAGCATGGTCATCATCCCGGATTTCATGGAAGGTTTTCTTAATTTATGAATGTTGCAGGGTTTCTGAAGTCTGTTCCCAGTCTTGCACTACATCTGCATTTCCATGGCACCCCAGGTGGAAAAGACCTCATGTTTTCTAAATTCCCCTTCTTCAAATGCTAAGGTTGTGAACATCATCTCTTAGCAGCCAGGAGTGGATAAACACAAGGCACAGGAGAGGGAAACCAGACAGTGGCTACATACAGTGCTTATGTGCATCCATGAGAATGTGCTTGTTGAAAAGTGAAATAACACATGCCTAAGTCTTGGGATTCGTGTCCTTCAACCTCTACTTTGTAATTGTTCTTGGGGAGGTGGGGTTGTCTTTTTTTCTTTTTTTTTTTTAAACTCATGGATACGTGCAGTGTGTGTATCCGTATAGATATTTTCCTGATGTCTGCAGAAGTATGACGGAACTGAAATTCATATTTTTTTAACTATGAAGATAGAGTAATTGTGTTTTTAGTTGGGCCTGAATGAGACTGACGAAGGTGTAAAAGATCTAAACAAATTACCATTTTCCTTGATTTCTTCAAGTAATTATGAAACATTTTTATTTAAAAAAAATGTTAGCAAAATCAGAGTTTTAGGCACTGTTTCTTTTGGTGCATTGTGTTTTTGCAAGTTACAAGAATGGTAGTTCTTGCAAAACAGATAGGTCTCAGACTCCGTAGGACAAGTTTCAGAGGCAATTTCAAGAAGTTTCCTTGCTGGCTGCCAGCCTACCTCCTGGGAGGAGCAGAGCGTGGTTTTACTTTGTGCTCTCTGTGAAGTGCTGTGGCCGAGCAGCTGGAGGCCTTAACGCTTGCAGGAGGGTATGGTTTCTCCTCTTCTGAACGTGTGGGGTTTGTTCTTTGGTTTTAGTGTCCAAGTACTGGTCTGAGATGTCTAGCCAGTTTTATGCTGTAAAATCAAGTTTATTTCAGTCTATTTGAAAACTATGTGAAGATGGTAGAGGTCCAGGAGCACACCTTGCCCTCATTGCAGTGGTGGTAGCTCCTTTTTCTAATACCGTGGACTTGTAAATAAATGTGACGATCTCTTGTGTGAAATGTGTCGTAAGAGCATCAGCTACTACTTTGTCACCTTAAGATTAGAATAGCAAGATACGTGCCTGAGATTTCCAGAAACTTAAGTAGGAACAAATGACAAAATTAAGGAAGAGGAAATAGCAGCTGCCCAAGACTGCCAGAGCTTAGTGTAGGATGTAATTCTAAAACGGCGAATTCTGATTCTGTTCAATTATTATCTCGTTGTGATGAAACACACCTGCTTGGTGGCCTCTGCCTGTTCCTTATTCCATCTTCTGAGAGTAGTGACTATGTTGCGTATCTGCTGCTCGCGCGTATAATGCGCAGCACAAATTGGGTCCTGGGTGGCAGAGGAGATTATCCACTTGGACCAAGCTGTAAGTTTCACATTTTTCATTCTAAAAAATGTTTTAACAGTATTACCTAATCCTCAATGTATTTCATAAGCATTTCTGTAATATCATATCATGTTAATAAAATGTTGAAGAACCATGATTGCTTGCCTGTGAATGGGCAGCTTCCATTGGTAAGTTAGAGTGTTTGAAGAGCAGCGATGTGACATCTGTGCAAGCGAGGTGAATTCCAGTTGGGTGTAGCGTTCTGTAGAACGGTGACACGCATTGTCTTTAGCTCTCCCTATATTACTGTTGAGCTAGCTCTCCCTCTGTTACTGTGAGCAAGAGCAGGAGAGGCAGAAGGGCGATTCTGTGTAATTGGGTATGTCAGCAGAGGTATTCCTTTCGTTTCCTCTCTGGCAGTAACAAGTTAAATATTGGCAGCTCCTGTTCATCTCTGTTTAAGGCACTAGTGGAAGAGCACTCCTTGCAAGTACTTCAGATAAACAATTTTCTGTTTACTTTTGTGTGCCCAAGTGGTGTCTAAGTAGTGAATAATATGAGTGTACTAGTCTAGTAAGTGCAAGGAGTAAATAGGTTAGCTATAGAACTTAATTCACAAGTGTTTGTAAACATTTGTGTCCTGGACTGTTAGAGAAAGGAAGATTGAGAGACAAATTTGGTTGGGCTGCCTCCCTGCCCTTGCTGGATTTTAACTTTTTAATTTAATATGTGATTCCATTTGCCTTTTCCTGGTGGCAGTGCTGACACCAACTGCTCCCAGCCTCATATACTCTTTCCCTCCCAGACGTTGTCCTTTTCAGATGGCTTGGCATAATTTTTTGGGGAAAGTGAGGGCAGCCTGCTGTGGAAAGGAACTTGCCTTGGCCAAACCTCCCCAGCTCTCTCTTTCTTAAGTGACAGATGGGAAAAGTGATCTAATTCAGCATGGCTCCATCTCCAGCTGCTCGGTGTGGGGGCAGAACCCAAGGAGGGTGTTGAAACAGGGCAGGAGTGTCTTATGCCAGAGTTCCTTACAAACACTTTGCCCTTAAGCTACAAGCAGGTGCAGGGCTTTTGTTTTGCACTCAGGCTCGCAGCCGTTGGAGTTGTAAAGGTAGCACCAGCATTTGGATGGCTGTGGTGTTGGCTTCTGGTTTTCTTGGCAGCTTTTGTTGCTGTTTGATGTTTTACTAAATGGCATTGGTACTAACTAAAAAAAATTGCTTTTGTATAGCATACTTTAAACATTTGTGAAATGATGTGATCATGTCAGTTTTACACAGATTGTTAAATTTGGGGAAACTGTGAAGAGCTAGACTTGACATTGCTGACAGGAAAGATGGGGAAGAACAGTCTTCTCTGCTTTCTTTGGAAACTGCTGCGGAGCTGGAAGAACACTGAAGTGTCAGAATCAGAGATGGGGGGGTCTCCATGTTGCCTTCTTGATACAAATTTGTAGTAAATCTCATTTATATGGTCCTTTCAAGATTTTTTTTTCCCCTTTGAAGGTTGAGTAAATTTAGCTAGATGGAGTAGCGTCTTTCTGAGTGACCTGACCTCCAAGACTGCAATCTAACAGGGCTGGGTGACTGGAGTGCCATTAAGCAGCCTGCACTGCTGCTGCAGGTATGCTGGCACGGTCCTTGGATGGTCCCATGCAGCAAAGGGAACTGAGGAAGTGGTGGTGGAAACGAGCTGGAAATGAGTCCGTGGTGGTGGTGTGTTTTTTAGAGAAGAATGGTTTCATGCAGAGTGGTAGCGGCAGTGAACTGGGAGTAAGGCCCTTTGTAAATTGTTTATGCTGGCCAGCCTACAGAAAGATCTACTCATCAAATATTTCCTGTCAGTGTTTTGACCATGGAGGAACTATCCTTGTATCTCAGAAATCATCAGCCGCTGAGGAGCGCTTTGGGTATGTTTCTTTCAGCAGTTCATTGAGCTGCTTAACATCATTAGAAGAGGAAAAAGGAATCTTCCTGTGGGTTTCAGTACAGGTGGGCAACGTTATCTAAAATGCTTGTCCTTGTGAGTCCTCACAAGCCTTTGTTACTTTATTGAGTCAACTCCGCTGATGCAACTCTTGAGGGAAAAAAATGTCCCTTTCATCCAGGCGGTGCAGCTGGATGCAAAGTGCAGTGCTGTGAGAATTAAATTAGTTTTTTTTATCGCTGTTATTTACAAACTGGCAGCTAATGATGCTTAATTTTATCAGGAATTATTTCACCATTGTGCTTCAGTGTGGGTACAGATGCTTGGATGGTCAAAAGTAGTACCAAAGGCGTGAACTAAATTTATTGAGGGGTCAGAAGGCCTTAAAAATAAGAACTGTTTGAGGAGGAGAATAATGTGGCTTTGCCAAGCTGCTAGCTACCACAGGAAAAAACTTGGTCTGCATATTTACTGGAGTCAGCTAACGCTGCTTTTAGATGTGCTTGGAGGGCCCTGTGGTAGGCCTCAGCTCCTTGGCCCTGGGCTCTTCTGCCTCAGGGTTCTGCAGGCTCCTGCTGGTCGGGCCGTGGCTCTGCTGCTAGCCCGCTGAATTTCTTGCATGCTGCCTCTCACAGCAGTATCAGATGGTTCTTGGGGGAACAGACTTAGTGCATGGTAAATTTTTGTGTCCCTGTCCTCAGAATGTCATTTATCATGTCTTAAACATCATTGTGTTGGGCTTCCATACTGCCTGTTACTGTATGTGTTGCGTTGCTTAGTGTGCGCCATGTAAGCAGCACCAGTGCCTATCCTTGTTGGAGGGTATGGCTTTCCAAAACTTCTCTAAATGGAAGAGATAAAGAGATTTGAGAAACATTAACTTCGTTCTGCTGTTGCCAAAAAAAAATCCCCAACAACCTCCTTCCCCTCAAGCGTTATGTCTTGACTTCTCTTAGTACATACGCTAAGAAGATGGTACTGTATCAGCCCGCCTTTGGGAGAAATCTTTCTAATCACAAGTCTAAAATGTTTTCTTAAAGGGTGGCATTTTAATCGATGTGTTGGTTGCCTCAGGATGGTGGAGGAGTGCAGTTTTCAATCTTGGAAATTCTTTTGCCTGGTGTCTGGTTTTCACCTGCGATGTTGTGCTATAAATCCTTCAGCTCTCAGGGGAAGGACAGGTTTCCTGGAGCTGCGTCTTTGCAGTGCATAGAATTGTGGATAACAGATCACTGACTGAGTGCCACGGGCCGTTGTGAGTCACAAGAAAACCCCACACCAAATGCAGAGCAAAGTTTGCAGAAAGTGGTATTAGTAAAATATGCTTGTGGTGTTTGCTTCTACCTGTATTTTAATTAACCATTAGTGGTACATGTGAGCTCAATTTTTTATTTTGTGCGAAGATGTGAGTAATTTGTAGTGTTACAGGTAAGTGGATTTGGGAGAGTAAAACAGATTTTTTTTATTTTATTTTTTTTAATATTTCTTAGGAGTCTTTTGTGTCCTTTTTAAAGGTTGTACCTTTCTTTGTCTCCCTCTCCCCACCTCTCCGTTTGTGGGCTTAGTGCCAGTTCTTGAACTGCTCTCTGCCACACCATGTTTTCTATAATGAGTTGACTGTAAAATGTAGGAACGTACTTGTAGAAAAGTGAATGTCTGTCTGAGTTGAAGAAAAAAAATGATGGGGAATGGCAACAGGTTTTAGATTTTTATTTTTATTTTTTTCTAAACTAGCATCTGGTGCTTTTGGAAGACTGGAGATGAGCACAGGATAATACTATTTCTGGTAGAAACCATAAATACCTGGTTATAAGGAGAAGTGCTAATGTTTTGTAACTAATGAACAGATTCTGGCTAAGGATTTTTTTTTTTTTTTTTATTTGACTTTAAATTTCAATCCAGATAAGAATTGTGCATCAAGCAGTTTTATCTGAACTGTGCAAGTTTTATCAGGTTTCTGGGATTTGGGCATTGAACAGTCCTGCATGCTGGAGTTTGCACCGCTTAAACTTGTTTAAAAATCTACTTTAAAAAGAATCTATGCAAATTTTATACATATGGTGGTGTACATGTTTAGTAGCCTAGAATTGATTTTAAAATAAGAGGAGTGAATTTGAATATATATTTTTTTGTTCTGTAAGCATTTTGTACAGTATATATAGTGGTACAGAACATTTAGTATGCATACTACAGAATATAGAGTACACGTGTAGTTTAAAGCTTGTTAGGAATCATCTAGTTTGAGTACTGTCTCTCAAGGCCTTGGCAACTCAATGTTTGCTGTTAGATCGCTAAAATTTCCGAACACTTCCGTGAGTGGTGAGTGCTGTATGCTTGCCTAAAAAATAGGCAAATTGAAAAAAGCTGTGAAGTTCTAAGTCACTGAATTCTAGTTCTTAATTTCAGTGCAGTGTATTAAAAGTGGCAGTTATGCATATGTTAATTCCATGCATTTTTAAAATTTCAGTTATGGTTTAATTTAGAGTAATGAAGTTAATTGATGCATATTCACAAAGTGGACTTAAATTAGCGTTCTTGAGATGGGCGTTTTCCATCTGTGTACCTCATACTAAGAGCAGTTTTGGGAATGATTTATAGTAAGGCAAATATGAACAAGCGCTTTCCGTAATCTTCAGCAGTCTTTAATGACAACTTTTGCAGAATCAGTGCAACAGACTTATTTTTTTTCCCATGGAATGGTGTTAATGGCAAGATTGTAAAACTGAGCTGTGGAAATTTAAACGTTTTTAATGGTAGCACAAAATATCTATTGTTAATTCCTTTTTTTTTTTGCCTTATATTGAAATTGTAAATGCTATGACAATGTTCAGGTGTATCATTAAAATATTTGTGTGTATCTTTACTCTTCCATATTTGGACCTTGAAGTTGAAATGAAAATCACATTCAAAGAAATGAATCAGAAAAACAAACAAACAAACAAAAAACCAGCACTTGTTTGCCGCCTTCTTTTCTTTTTCCGTGCCTCACTTCCTTTTCATTCTCTCTCCAGGTCAGAATGCCCGATGCAGCGCATAACACTGGATCTGCTGATACACATGTAAGTCCAAAAGATTAAAAAACAAACAGCAAAACAACAAAACCAAACAACAAAACAAAAACAACCCAAACCCAGAAACTCAAAATAGGCCTGTCCTTCAGAGAAAACTACTTGTTGTAGATAAACTCTGGTGCATTGGGTGTGTCATCTATAGGTGTTTGTAATGAAACATTTTTTATTATTCCTTGAAGTTTTTAAAAACAAACAGTGTAAACAACTGTATAATGTTTTTCTTATGCTGAAGAATAGTTCAGAATACGAGCTGATGACTTATAAGAGTCAGTGCATATTAAAGTTGACTTTTTTATCGTATACAGTTGGCTTCTCTCAAAAATGAGATCAAGTGGCCCTAATTTAACCCACCATTGTAATTTCTAATGGCATATGTTTAAAATATTCTAATGGAATATATTTAAATGAATAATAAAAGCATTAATGCCAGACAAATCATCAGTGGTTTAGATCTTCTTCAAGATGTTTTTTGGCATATGACACAGTCAATTATAAGCTGTTAACTTTCTTGTAAGATAACATTATTCAAGTTGTGATAGTAAAAACTTTTCATTAAGAAGTTGGTTCTGTTTCTTGTCTTGCTTCGTTTGAAAGAATTTGGAAAATTATTCTTGGAACACTTTTGAATATTTATTGTCTGTGAAACCGGGTTTTCAGTACTTTGTGCCATCTTGCAGTTAACACATTGTTATGCTTATGTGAATTTGCTTTCATGCAGTGATTGGGTTGCTTAGCTAGAAGTTTGCTCTTGCTTCCATCGTTTGCTTTACTCCTTTCATTATACCAAGGAAAATCCATTTGGTAAAGGAAGAAGGCCTCTAAGTCTTGTGTAGTCTGTTGCTAGTAATTGGTGAAGCTGCATACAGTTAATGCTATAACTGCATGACTTTATTCTGGAATGTAAATTGCAGGTTCAATCCTGCTCATTGTTATTGCTCCTGCCACTTGGAAGGTCTTTTTTTTTTTGAGACCATTCCTAAAGAGAGGACATCGTAGTGCCAGACCTCTTGTCTGGCTGCTTCCCATTATGCGACTTGAACGTAAACCTGTGGCTGCTTTGCAGGTATCCTGTAGCATCGCTGTGAGAGGTTATTTGCAAATGGCAGGGGAAGCCTTGAGTAGGAGCGTGCTGTTTGTATTTGGCTGCATCGCTGCCCCGTAGCAATATGCCCACGTTTTGCCAAGGTTCTGTATTGCTTGTCATACTGAAATGTCAGCTGTCTTTCAGACACCAGGAAAATGGGATTTTTTTTTTGAGCTGTCACGGCAGCTCACGTTGACAAACATACATCATAAGCCAGATGACTCCAAAGACAACACTGCATTAATTTGTAACTGATAGCTTTCCTTTAATTAGGAATTAGGAAATGTTTTTCAAAGGAAGACAAGCAATTTTGGTCGTGTGCTTGGCACAGATGTAAGAGGTGTTTGAGTTACTAAACAAGTTACAAACTAAAGGTATTTAAAGCAAATTTTTTGCAGTGTTTTTTGTATTACGTAAAAAGGTTCTGAATAGGAAGCTAGTACTAGAAATGAAAACCTTTACGCAGAAAATTGTTTCTAGAGGAAACTTTTGTTGTTGGTGTCATCTGAAATCTTTAGATAATACAACAGATAAGTTGTTCGCCTTATTTGTTGTGATGTGTTGTTATGTTGAGCTGATTTTTTAACAGTTACTGTGAAAGTGGTAGTTTTGAGCATCCCTGACAGCTGTCAGAGCATAAAAATATTTTGAACATGGAGGATAATTGATTCTGTTCTGTTCTGTTCTTGAATTCTGTTCTTTTGGGGCTTTTTTTTCTTGTTCTTTTGCTAGTTCTTCATGAGCTAGTGCGTTAAACTAGGAATTTCCAGAGAAGTTTCTTTTTCTTCTCCTTCCCATTGCCCATGTCTTTTGAACATCTTTTTTCTTTCCTGTTTTTGCTCTCCCAATGCTTTACCATCCGGTAATTGCCCAAATAGACTCTAGAGAGTGTTATTTCCATACTCTTGCAGCAAGTACCCGTCAATTTTGTCTGAGGGGTCTTTGAATAACATAGTAAAAGCTTTCTCATTTAAACCGTGGGAATTAGTTTTTATAAAACACAGATTTATTATTATTTTTTTAATGTATTAGATACTGGCAAGTTCAGAAGTAGAGGTAGCCTTTTATTTTCTTTTCCAAACACCTGAAACTGTTGCCATGTTGAGTCACTTAGAAAGTTTCTGGTCTTGGCCAAAGAGAACAGTAACGTTGTATTTTGTTTTGCAAACAGTTTGTTTTTCTTCCTCCTTCTGCAGCCTCTAATGGAAAGTAAACTTAAAGCATTCAGTATTGGTAAAATGAGTGCTGCCAAACGGACTCTGAGCAAGAAGGAACAAGAAGAATTAAAAAAGAAGGTAATGGTATACCATGAAAATGTTGTTATATATTCAGAGCTGAAATTAGCTTGCTGTTAGTTTATAACCAGCTTCATCAACCGTTTTATTTTGATTTAGAAAATTACAGCTTTCTAAGAATGAAAGGGGATTGTGTTTTACATAGTTAATTTGTTCTTCGTGTCATGGGGACGGGGGGGCAGGCTTGCTTCTCTCTCTGGCAGTCTGAAGTGCTGAATTACAGCAATCCATTGATTATTGTACTACTCAAATTGAAGACAGACATCGCCTTTAATTATTTCCTGTTCTCTGTTTGCTCTCTGTCCTTAGATTTCAGTAGTCAGAATGAGTCCCTGTTGTCTCTGGAATTGTTTCAATACATGTCCTTGTTATTCTGCAAAACGCATTTTTGTCTAATTACTTACTATAGGAACAATCAAAATGATTAAAATTTGATACTGAATTTTGGGATGCTCCGGAGTATCTGAATGTTAGGAAATATGGATAGTTGCCAGGGTGAAAAGTCTGAAAATCTTGGTCTTTGGATATTAGAAACTCAACTTGTTCTGTACTTCAGTGGGATTTCTCGTGCTACATTTTTGAAAATCCTACTGTAAAGAAACACCAAGGCGCTTAATTTAGTTTGTCTCACTCAACTTTATTAAGCCATTCGATTAACTTTTCTGGGAAATGTATCAAGGTTGTTCATCTCCTTCAGGTGGGTTGATAACAGGTAAGAAGAGGTACTACTCTCTGATGCTTAGGTTAACAAACCACGACTCTCATGATGTTGGTTTTTCATATAATGTCTTCAGCGTTCAGCTGCCAAGTAAACTCTTGTAAATGAATAGTCATATGTGAGCACACAGACCTTATTTGCTTCAAGTATTACATACTGTTTTCTTCCCGCAGTCCTCAAAAATGTGACCTGTTTTGTCTAAAATTGAAACTCATTTGATACAGTTTGAAGCATGAACTGTAGAAAATAAAAAGGAATATAATATAGCTAGTTTAAGAATGCTGTCACTGGAGGTTATGTGATGATAGTAAATTGATTAACATCTGCTCTGCAGGAGGATGAGAAGGCTGCTGCAGAAATTTATGAAGAATTTCTTGCTGCCTTTGAGGGAAGTGATGGTAATAAAGTGAAAACATTTGTAAGAGGAGGAATCGTTAATGCATCTAAAGGTATTACTAATATTTTCTGTGTGGTTGTGGTAGATCATTTGGCTTTGAGTAAAGAAGGAGACTGGCTTTGAATTGCATTTTAAAATTAATATATTGCATTGTAAGAAGTCATGGAAACTTGCTACTAAAATGCGCTTTTTGCTTTAACTTGGTAGTTAGCTGCGTGATTTGTCTTTTAAAATTCATGGGGATAAGTGCTTTGTTTTAAAATAACCCATCTTTGTTCTTTTTTCTTCATATTAAAAGGTGAGGTTAAATTTCAGAAAGAACAACGTTCCTTCTAATGAACTGTTATACCGTATTAATATAATTTGTTTTTAATTTGCCTTGAATTTCAGAGGAGCATGAGACAGATGAGAAACGGGGTAAAATCTATAAACCTTCATCACGGTTTTCAGATCAAAAAAATCAACCAAGTCAGCCATCAAATGACAAGCCTCCATCCCTCTTAATGATAGAAACCAAAAAGCCTGTAAGTGTCTTCTTTGAATGTTAACTCCCTACTCTAGGTGGTATTTTGAAGTGCTTAGAAAAGGGCCTGTGTCATTTTTGCGGAGTAGTAGTATTTGCATTTGTCACACAATAAAAGAGTGGAAACTTTGATTTCTGTAATCCCACAGAAAATAATGAGGATAAAATCTGGAGGTCTGGTAGACCCGTATCCAGCATGATATTCCCCATACTGCACTTTGTTTTGGGTGCCGCATGTTTTCACCACGTTCCTGCTAATTGACTTACGTATACAGATTTGGTGACTGTTGTAAAGTAACAACCTCCAGTCCAGAGAATTTGTGATTTTAGAAGCAATTCTTTTTGCTACCATCTGTTTTTAGGTTTTTATAGCTTACCAAAACAAAATACAAACAAACAAACCCATGACCATTTGTATAATTGATACAGATTGGTTTGGGAATGAGTTTTTTGGGTGCTAATGTTGGAATAGTTCCCTTCAGCTCTTCGGGTTCTACCAAATATGTCCTAGAACAAATAAGTCCTAGATTTTTTTCAAACTGAACACCTTGTTTTTATTATTTTGTCTTCTGAGTGGTTTGATACACTTTTTTGATCTTAAACTGAGATTTCATCATTTAAAAAAAAGTACTGGAAGTGTTACCTACAAACTTAGTTTTCAATTCAGGTGATAGTCACATGTGGTTACTGTTATTACTGTATGTGCATAATATGTAATTAATGTCTTAGAAATCTTTGAAAGAGCTTGCTACAGTTCTTAAAGTTACATGAAACTTGGTATTGCCTGCTAGGGTGGGAAATGAGCTGTAATGTGGTATTTGTGGGTAATCCCATCCTGACTTTCCTCCAGTTTTAAACAGAAATGAAATTTGGAATAGTGGGGTGATAACTGCATGGCAATTTTTATTTTCATCGTATGTAAAGCTCTACAGTTACAGAAATGAATTGTAGCTTATCATTCTGAGCTCTGTTTTGTCTTATGCGAGTATTTGTACTGTAAGAATATACTGCTTTTCAAATTTGTCATAAATACTTATGAGATAATGCAATCAGTTTACTCACTTGCCCTGTCCAATGGTGATTGAAGATAATGAGGTAAAAATGATTTTATTTATTTGGCAGACCCTCCCCAAAAACAAACAAAAACAAACAACTTTGCCTGGGGTGAGTAGGAAGTCCAGTTTTTCCAAAGCTGTAGTGTGTAACACAATAAATATTTTGTATGTCTGCCTATTGGAAACGTTTTCATTTAAATTTGGTTATATAAAAACAATGTTGTAGAAGATAAAAGTTCACGAGTTAGTTGAGGTGCATATATTACAGTAAAAAAAAAAAAGAATATTCATATTCTTTGTCATTTAGGAGTTATTTTCTGAAGATCTTTGACTGTTTTGAGTAACTCTGTCTTCAGACCTGTATCTATATCTGAAAAGAAGCAAGAGAAGTAAATTGTTTTCACATAGAATGTTTGCCTGTGGATAAAAATATTTGAATATATGTATATACACACATACGTAAATTCTTTTTGTGTGTATATGTGTGTATGTGTGTGTATATATAAGTACACACACATCAATTTAATTAGAGCATGAAGGCTTGTTAGGAGAGCCGTCAATTTCTAAGTTTTTAAGTGAACCAGACTGAGGAAGCACACCACAGGTGTTTTATATTTGTGTGTTGTAGACAGCGTTATGTCACATATGATGCACTGTAGTAATCAGAAGTACCAAAGTTTAGTTTAAGCTATCCTTACTTTTATATTTTTTAGCTGTGTTTGCTAGCACTCAGTCTTAATGTTTTCATGTCTGTTTCCTTTTATTTTCTCCTGTAGTTTACTTGGTTTGAAAGCTGTAGGTAAAATATGCATGAACATTTTCTAAAATTTTGTTACGCAAATACCATTTATATGTTTTTTGTTTGATTTCGTGTGCTCAAATGTTGGCTGATATATCTTTAATTTTAGCCTTTGAAGAAAGGAGAGAAGGAGAAGAAAAAGAGTAATTTGGAGCTTTTTAAAGAAGAGTTAAAGCAGTAAGTTTCACTCGCTGTTGCTGTAAATAAAGGAGGAGGAGGGGGGTCTGGCTCCTTGTTTTTACAGGCAGTGTTTAGGATCATTCTTGCTAACGAACCCCTTGCTAACTTGGTCTTTCCCAACGTCCCTGCTCCCTAAAAGGCTTGTGGCATGGTACAACTTCATTAGCAATGGCAATGATACTTCTAAAGAGGGCATGAGGCTGCGCTGGTAGATGCTCATTACCAGGTCTATATGATTTGTGTAGATAATTAGTTGCCATCTGATTAGTTTTTTTTTGGTGTTCTTTGATGCTTTTCCCTTTTTCTTACCCTGATGGGTGCTACAAAGAGTTCACCACTGTTGCTGAAAAAGACTAATGTTCTGAAATGAAGCATCAACCAGAGCCTTTAAAAACGATCAATAAACAACCAGCAAAGCCCAGTCTGCTCGTTGGAATGAATGGATTCCTCTGTGTCAGAGGCATTTGTCTGGTTATGACCTTTGAAACTATTCTTTACTACCTTTGTAAGCAGAAAAATATCTAGAACGTTTAAAGTAATAATAGTAAAATTACAGTATTTCAAAGATCAGAGTGTGTGAATGGCTGGCTATATTTCCACTGCTACCTGAGATGATTTTGGATTAGTTAATGTGAATGAAAACTTTGTTGATCGAATCAGCCAGCCAGTTACCCAGATAAAAAAATGGAAGCCCAGGTTTGTTTCTTTGCCAGCTGCTGCCATTACATTGCTTGGAATGCAGTTCTGTTATAAGTTAGCCAGTGTGAGCCTATAAACGATAACCCGTATGAACGTGGCCTCACGCATGACTTAAGACTAAAGTAGGTATCATGAGAGATGAGTGTATTTGGGTTTTTGGTGTTTACTTGGCTTTTGATAAAGAGTTTGGTAGCAAATTTAAATGAATCAGGAGGAGCAAGAAGTTTTGTGTCTCTGAGAGTATATCTAAAGGAACTGTAGTACATGATTGAGCTTTTATATCGTATCACAAACGAGACTTTTAAATTAACGTTTAGAGATGTAATTCTCTTGCATAATTTTAAAAAACAAGTTGAATTATGCTTCAAAAAGCAGATTCTTTCCCTTTTAAGTATATAAGGCAACAGAAGAAGATCATGTGCATTGAGTATAACTGAGCGCAATATATTTGTCTTGGTGTTAGACAGAAAATAAAATAATGTCTGTTAGAAAACAAGAGGGACTGCATTTTAAATCCATAAATTATTTATTAATTGATGTAAATGAATTGAATTGACAGTCTTGTGTTGCTCATACACAATATCTTTGTTACCAGGGTTTAAAATCAGATTACAAAGAACCGAGCAGTTACTAGTGTGCCAGTGTGAGTGCTATCTTTAGAGGTATAAACAGAGATTAGGTCTTGTATGTACTGGGAATGGTCAAGTGGAGTTTTATTGTTGTCAAAGGTGACAGCCTGCAGAGAACAAGGCTTAGAAAAAATAGTAGAAGTAGACACTAAGGTGTTGTCTGCATCTTGAAAAGTCATCTGAAAAGTCAATGGATCTGTGTCAGTTAAATGTGGAATTCAAGTCCCTCTTTCAGAGCGTACTTCTTAATTCTGATCTCGTTTAAAAAAAAAAAAAAGGAAGAAAAAGAAATGCTTCTCAAACTCTGGCCGTTCTGTTTGAGATTAAAACGCCGTGACAGTACGAATGAGGAAGCATGCAGCTGGAATAATTCTGGTGGTTAGATTCCACTTGATTGAACAAAAATTAAATCCTACTGGCCATTTGAAGTTTTTAACAAGCTTATTGTTTAATAAATATTAAATGTTTTCATATTTCTAAAGATTGTTTTTAATAAAACTGAAATATCATAAAGTTGTTACTTACGTTCACCTTGTTTTGTAGAATACAGGAGGAGCGTGATGAACGACATAAAACAAAAGGTAGACTGAGTCGTTTTGAGCCACCCCAGTCAGATTCAGATGGCCAGCGTCGTTCAAGTAAGTAGATTTTGTTTTTTTTAATGTTGGTTTGACCTGCAAAATTTGTTGACTAAATTATATGTACTTTCTATTTATTTAGTGGATGCTCCTTCAAGAAGAAACAGATCATCTGGTGGTAATACAGATTCTTTTCTCATTCAGTATAATGTTGTCACTTCAACGTGTACCGAGGATTATGACTTTTTTTTTCCCCCCTCTCTCACTGTAGTACTGGATGATTATGCACCAGGGTCGCATGATGTTGGAGATCCAAGCACAACAAACTTGTATCTTGGAAACATTAATCCTCAAGTAAGTTGGAGCTATGCTGTGAAGTGCAGCTTTGGCATATTTGGATCCAGCTGAAATTTTTTCAGTAGCCTTTTTTCCTTCTTTTTTGTTTTAAGCCATATGCATATGTTTAGTCTCATATATGAGGTACAGTTGTCAATTGTAGAGACGGTATTTGTTTGATTAAATGCTCTTAACATGGTGCTGCGAAAACTAAGGTTAAAAATATCGTTACTAGATGAACAAATACTAAGTGAAAATTATTAATATCTCGTTGTGAGAAGGATCATATCGCAGAAATTTGGTTGTGCTTGGTTTGGAATTCAGTATTCTTGTTACTGTTGTTCTACAGTAGATTTAATAAGTGAGGTATTGATGAAGAGTTGGTTTTCGTTAAACTGAGAGAATTAAAATCTCCACATGCGGACACTAATATGAAATGGGATTGCTTAGAAATATAGCAGCAAGATGCTAACTTCTACTTCTCTTCCTCTAGATGAATGAAGAGATGTTATGTCAAGAATTTGGACGCTTTGGACCATTAGCAAGCGTTAAAATCATGTGGCCAAGAACTGATGAAGAAAGGGCAAGAGAGAGAAATTGTGGCTTCGTTGCATTTATGAACAGGAGAGATGCTGAAAGAGCATTAAAGAATTTAAATGGTAAACAGGTTTTTCAGTTTTGTAGTTATCTTTTTAGGAACATTGAGGAGTAACTAAGCATGTCTTCAGTTTTTTTGTCAGAGTAGTGATAGATGTAATGTAACTGTTTTTCCTGAGGAATCCGGGAAAGGAATTGGAAATACTGGGAGTTTAAACTTTAGTAGATAGGATGCTGGCAGTGGTTTTAGTTTACAATGGCTGTTTTACTGACATCAAACTGTAGCATACACAAGGGCTTTACATTACTAGATGTAAAATTGGTAACTGTTTTGAAGGTAAGAGGGAGAGGTAGTGTTTTTTCTCTGCTCTAAGAACAGATTAATTAAAGAAAGAATCTGTATTACTTGCAGTTGTTTACCAATAATGAACAAGTTCAATAACGAACTTCTTTTTGTGCACAACTTTGACTAATGCACAGGAAGTAATTCTCAGTAATTGGTGATAAATAGGTCCTTTACTTTTGAATAATGGTTGAATTTCTAGTGTTATTGCAAATATTAATATTTATTACCTAAATATTGCACTTGCACAGAGAAGTCCTGATTGACGCAGAACCAGTTTATAGCAGCTGTTTTTACTTTTCTCAGGCAAGATGATAATGTCCTTTGAAATGAAGCTAGGCTGGGGCAAAGCTGTACCTATACCACCACATCCAATATACATTCCACCTTCTATGATGGAGCACACCCTCCCGCCTCCTCCATCAGGACTGCCTTTTAACGCCCAGCCTAGGGAGAGGTTGAAGAATCCTAATGCTCCAATGTTACCCCCACCAAAAAACAAGGAAGATTTTGAGAAGGTAACTTACAGTACCCTGGGCCATATCTCGTTGTTAAATACTACATCTGTGGCAGTATTTCAGTGACTTCGTAGATTTACGTTGTTCAGGCTGACTTTGGCGGCCCTTAGTGTACAAACTCACTGGCTCCCTGCTGTAGCCCAAGGGAACCTGACTAATTCCCGAAGCCTGTCTCATGTCTGTGTTAGGATATGATGTATTGGGTCTTGGCTTATTTTTAGTGCTGCTTTAAATCTTCTAGTTTTCATTTTCCCCCTCCAGGCTCCCTGGATATTTTTCTCCTACGTCCCCCCCCTTTTGTTGGCTGCCAAATTGCAATATCTAAATTACTTTCTTTAGAGAAAATACTACGTTTTAATTTGGGTAGCGTTATTTTTACACTAGAGGAGTTGATATATTTTGTGTAGAAGGTAATTAATCTGGACGTTGAGTAAGTATTTTATGCTACTTATGGAGTCCATTTTCAACCTTTTTCTTTTCTGGAATATTAGCTGATAAAAATGAAGGGTAAGTATCTCGTAATCACAAACCAACTTGAATTACATTTGTAAGAATTTGTTGATTCTTTGAATGACACTTAATTGTTAGGGTTATTTTTCTTCCTAAGACTTGGGAATAAAGTAATACCAACCCGATCCAAGTCAAATAGTTTAGAATCATAAGCTTAAGAACTCCTTTCTTAATTATATTCAGCGTAGTACCTATTCAGTGCATCAATGTACATTCTGACAGGAATGTTCTGATACTTTGCAATTAGTGAACCTTTATGGTTCACTGACACAACCATTTGCATTTTGTGTAATTGCTTAGCTATAACTTCACAGCAGTGATTGCCTGCAAAACTTGTGATAGATGTGTAGTATTTTCATTGCATATGTATATTTTTGCTTGTTACTTGTTAACAATACTCACATATTCTATGTTTATTATCTGATGTGACTTCATATACAGACTCTGTCGCAAGCCATAGTCAAAGTGGTTATCCCAACAGAAAGGTACATGTTTTTCTTTATTATTACTGATCTAAATATAGAAAATTTCCCCTTCGGAATTTTAAAGAAAAATTGTGATGTTGAGGAAAAGGTAATGGCTTGACTGAGCAATGGTTCTTTCATAACACTTGAGAGATGATGTTTTACAGTCTTATTATCCTTATCTCAATAACTTTTTTTTTCTTATTGAGGATAGATTGAAGTAATTATCTTTTTTTGTTGAATGTAAGTCCTATAAATAGTTGCAGGGTAATTTTATGAGTGAACTCTAGGGAGAAATAGATTAACTTAGTGATGCTTTATAAGTCCAGGCATAAACCTCCAAGTACTTCGTAGCTAGGATGCAGCTGTCTCCAATGTGGTGCTGTGCTTTGTTTTCCTTTTTCGTTCTTTTTTTCAATTATACAATTTGTAGTGCAGTTAAAATTGGTTTTAATTTATGCCGTTTTTAAAATGAGCAACGGTCAATAATTACGGTTGCCAAATAAGTTTTGTAGTGCAAGGGTATTTTTGTGTTTTGGTCTTCATCAGTGCCTCTACCTTCACTCTAGTCTAGGTATACTCTTGCTCAGTTAAGCTGAAACCTTTTCCCAAACACAGGAACACAACACTGTTTTAAAAGTAAATAAGCACAAAAGATTACCAAATTCTCTTTGACATTGGCCTTGGTGAGCAACACCAGCTGAACTGTCTGCGGCAGCGGGGGACCAGGAAAACATCATGGGATGGATTGGGAAAGTATACAGTTTTTGACCAGACTTTGGTACGATCGGCTCCAATAAATGTGGTTTTATTATAACTGAAAACCTTTTTTTTGTTGGCCAACTTAAGCTAAATGACATATTAAATACAGTTAAAGCTATCATCTTTTTGTACAACACTGTTTTAATTGTCACAAAGTCTCTCTTTTTTTGGGTGTGTGTGGGGGGGAAGAAATATTTGTAAAGCTAGTTACAGTAGTACATTAATGTGTTTGTCATTAAATGCTCAAATGCATTTTGACTAGTAATTCTGATGAATTTTTCGGACTATTTTTTTCAATTTTTGTGAAGCAGAGACATGAATAGTTAGTGAGACTGGGAGCAATCTTAATTTGAAAAACACAGTAGTAGAGTAAGTACTTGTAAAACTATACAGTGCTTCTAGAGTAACTAGCTTTTGGAGAAAAACATGCTTCCATATTATTTACTGGAGTGTTTTGAAAGATGGTTGGTAAGAAAAGCTCATGTTAATTGAATTGTATTTGAAAATACATTGCATTCATTTTTATCGGCTTCCTGATCACTTTCGAAGATGCTAATGGTAACTGTTAAGAGTATTACGCAGTGTATAACGTGTAAAATTCTGAAAAACTGGTATATTGCATTTAATTATTCTTCTTTAGAAACCGTTATTGAAAATTTCCAACATCCATGTCTTGGCAGTTACTAAAAGGGAAATGTTGCATACAAACAGTGAAGTTTTTTTCTGAGAAATTCACTTTCAGGTAGTAACGTCCTACATGCCAGAATGTGTGTAACACCCTCTTTTCATCTGTGGGAGGTGCTGGATCTTTTTAAAATACATTTGGGGTCTTTCCAAAGCAGATGTTCTTGTCCAGCCGGAAGCTGCTCTAAAGTAACCATTGTACTGAATGAGAGAACAGTTAGAACCATGCCACTGGATTTCATCCCCAGGAAGCCAGAACTGATCATATTGAACTTGCCTTCAAATAAATACTGTAATAGCTCAGAGTTGAAAGCTAACTGTAATTTTTCCCATTCATGTTTTCAAATACAGTTCATATAACAAAAACAGACTTGGTATTTAGACGTTCAGAACACTGCTTTAAATAAAACGAATGTGGAAGTATTGTGACTGTCCTCTTTACAGTATTTTAAGGGAACATAAAAATCAAAAGGAGAGGAAAATTGAGCTGTGGGTAACATTTTTTTTGTCTGTGTGATATGAGAGGAAAATGTAAATTTAATGCTAACTGGCATAAACCACAGTATTTGCCAAGTTTGCAGATGGATGGGCAGGTTTATTGCAATTAAATTATTACAATTTGTTAAAAAAAATCTAGTTCATTATACTTGTGGCAGAACTTTGAATGCTCATGGCAGAAAATAGTCACCTAATTATGAAGAAGCGATAGAAAATTCTTCACCTTCTCAATGCAACAGTTTTTGAATTTTGATAATTAAATTGCTGAAAGAAAATATAATACGATACATTTCCAGAACCTGTATCAATTTGTTACATTAAAAAAAAATATCTAAAAATGTAAAAATCCGTATTTTTTTTGTTTGCATCACATTCAAAGGACACGTACTGTGAAGTTTTTTTATGTAGGTAATCTGTATTTGGAAAATTAGGATCTTGTTCTTGAGAAAAAAATACAAAAGATTGGAAACTGAAATTGCTATTCATAAAGCTTATGTGACACTAGTATGTAAGCTATTATTACACTTAGAAACGGATCCACATTTTCAAATGCAACTTCCAAAAAGAGCATTTCAGATATGCTCCTTGCCTGTCTCAGGATGCAGTGCTGAATGAAATGAATGCAGATTTTTAGTTTTTGATTGTAATTTGGTTCCCTTGGGTGTATGAGGAAGGAAACATTGAGTGGTATGACATGAAGTGACGGACAGTTTTATTCTATGTCACATAGTTGAGTCTTGACCAAAACCAGGTTACGTAAATTTAATAAAACCACTGCCAGGTTACCTAAATTTAATAAAACCACTGCCCTTTGGCATCAAGAAGGCTGTTTACTTTTCCTTTTATACTTGACTAGTTTGAAAGCTGAATGCAGTTTCTATTGAATATTCGAAACTATTTGTGTTTAATTTTGAGCACAATATCGAGCCATTTGTACATTTGTAGAACTTCAGGTAACACTTTGGCCTTAGTTCTAGATAGTTTATATGAGAGGGCTAAGTTTTTAATAGTTAATTGCACTTCGGTGCTCCATTGCCCGTTTTTATGTGTAAGGACTATTATGCTTCTACCAAGCGTGAGATGGCTGTAGGCTAAGCTGCGGAAATTCAGGAATGAGGTCTCCTGCTAAGTTATTACTCTACCACTCTTAGGCATGTTTTTATTTTAGAGTGCCCGTGTCTGTGATGCAAGGCTATCATATGTTCCATGTTACCTTATCTTTTATACAGTTGTAACAATACAGCAAAATAATCTCCTGCACAGTTATAGTATCTTAGATGGAGTGTAGTTTTATCTAGTGTTAGGTCTGAATCAATTTTTCTTTAACTGTGTTATTGTTGTAGGAATTTGCTCGCATTGATACATCGAATGATAGAGTTTGTTGTGCGGGAAGGGCCCATGTTTGAAGCCATGATCATGAACAGAGAAATCAACAATCCAATGTTCAGGTGCTTATTACATTGCTTTGGTTTGAAAAAGTTGATTTTTGCCGTTGCTAATACTTTGCATTTCTGAATTGCTAATAGAAGTTTTTCCTATCTCTCTTTGTGTGCAGTTTTACATTTATCAAGTCGTACACAGCAGATGCTTATGCTGTTTTATATGAACAATACAATTCTATTCCAATTGTTAATACTATTACGTAAAAAATATATAGGTGAAATATAAAATATGTTTGTATACATATATAAAATACTTAATTCCTATTTTCTTGAGGGATTCCAAGTAATCAGTAGAGGCAGTAGCATGTATTAAAAAACAAAAACACACCTCGAAAGCAGGCAGAATAACTCAGTGTGTAGTCATCTTTCTGGAGCCTAATTTCCTGTGCAATTAGGATTAAACTTCGGTGTAGTGAAGCTGTCAGAATTTCCATCTCCTGTTGTTAATGGAATGTAAAAATACAGTTTTCCAAATTTATTGTGAAATGCAGTCTGAAAAACTTTTTCAGGGAAGTAATAAATGACCTTCTAAAAACGTTTTACTGGTAGCAAGGTTGAAGTGCTTCATTTTGGTTTTATGTACAAATCAAGGAAAATATGCAGGTCCAAGTAAAACACCTGGCTGTTAGAATGGCTGTTTATTTCTGATCTTGTAAGAGCGTTCTGACAGTTCACCAGCTGAAAACTTCAAGTCACTTAATATTCAGTCTGAGTAACCTAATTGTATACCTGTGAGTTCCTGCACATCTAAATTTCTTGTGAGAAGCACTTTGCCTCTGTGGAATTCTACACTTTACTTTGCAGATAGTACATGCATGTGTACGTGAGGCAATTACACTTGTGTGCTTTAGATGCGTGTGGTTTTAGCTATCTTGAATTCACTATAGTCAAAGTGGGATCATGGATAAAAGTTAGATATATTTGAATTGTCCTCAGGTAAATAACTTCTAATACATCTTGTGCCTCTTTGTTCTCTGGTTTAGGTTTTTATTTGAAAACCAGACTCCAGCCCATGTGTATTATAGATGGAAGCTTTACTCAATTCTTCAGGCAAGTAGAATTTTTATTGTCAGTTTGTAACTTTGAGCTTAACGAAGTAAAAACAAACAGAAAAACTCTTGCCCTTTATAGGGAGATGCTCCAACCAAGTGGAGGACAGAAGATTTCCGTATGTTCAAAAATGGATCATTTTGGAGGCCACCACCGTTAAATCCATATTTACATGGGATGTCAGAAGAGCAAGAAACAGAGGCATTTGTGGAGGAACCGAACAAGAAGGGTGCACTTAAGGAAGAGTATGGATTTCTGTCAATTTGTAGTGTTTTTTTTTAATGCTAATCTGCATATTTTATTTCCTGTTCTGTATTTTTTCTAGTTGTCATCCCTGAAATGTTACCATTCTTACTATAATATTTATAGAATCATAGAATAGTTTGGGTTTGAAGAGACTTTAATGACCATTTAGTTCCAACCCCCCTGCCAAGGGCAGGGACACCTCCCACCAGCCCAGGCTGCCCAGATCCCATCCAGGCCTTGGGCATCTTTAGGAATGGGCCATCCACAGCTGCTCTGGGCATCCTGGGCCTCACCCCGCTCTGAGTAAAGAATTTCTTCCTTACATCTAATCTAATCCTACTCTCTTCTAGTTGAAAGCCATTGCTCCTTGTATCACTGCACTCCCTGACAAATAGTCCCTCCCCAGCTTTCCTGTAGCCCCCTTTAGGCAGTGGCAGGCCGCTGTAAGGGCTCCCCGGAGCCTTCTCTTCTCCAGGCTGAACAAGCCCAACTCCCTCAGCCTGGCTCCACAGCAGAGGGGCTCAGCCTCTGAGCATCCTTGCAGCCCTCCCCTGGCCTCGCTCCAGCAGCTCCATGGCCTTGTGCTGGGGCCCAGAGCTGGGAGCAGGGCTCCGGGGAGGGGGCTCACGAGAGAGAGACACAATCCCGTCCCCTGCCTTGCTGCCCGCACTGCTTTTGGTGCAGCCCAGGGTACGGGCGGCTTGCTGGGCTGCAAGCACACATGGCCAGCCTGTGTCAAGCTTCTTGTCAACCACCACCCCTGGGTCCTTCTCCTCACCTAACCATGTTTGGATGGACCCACCTCCCAAGCCTCTCAAGGTCCCTCTGGATGGCATCCCTTCCTTCCAGCAGGTTGACTGCATTGTGCAGCTTGGTGTCATCTGTAAATGACACCAATAAACACTCTTGAGCTCATTTTTTTGATTAATGCTTTTTTTGATGATACAAAAATACACTCTGGATTTTGTTAGAATTGTATTCATTTGAACAACGGATCCTTTCAAAGGAATTGGCATTAACCCCTTGAAAGGAAAGGAGCGGATGAGAGCTTTCCTCATTTTCTATTCCCATCTGTTAGTGAGGTTATGTCACGTCTCTCAGCATTGTTACAACTGAATGAAGTTGAACGGTTATTACAGTCTAAAATTTGTTGATGCTGCTTATCAGAAATTAAAATGGGGAGCAGTTAGTAATTAGCAGGAAGAGACATGATCAGAGTTCTTTGCTGTGAATTGTAAGCATGGTGGGAATGCCTGTGGTAGTGGAAATATATGCACTTAAACAAGAATAGTAATTTTTTTTTTTAAGTTGTGTTCATGACATGGATTTTTTTTTTCATTTTGTTGTAAATATGAGTTCTGGTTCTGGACACCTTAATATGTAATCTATCTTATTTTTGCAAAGGCTTGATTTTTTTTTTTAAGAGGGATCTTTATACTCTAAGTTCAGGGAAAACCAGAAAGAACTGTTTCGTACACGCTCTCTGAATCTAAATACTCTAATTCCACAGCAGAAGTAACTTACATTTATTCATTTTCATTTCATTTTAAAATAATTATCTTTTTTGCTTTAGTTTATCAATAATATTATTCTTCTGTATTAGCTCTTCCTCAGTTAGTTTTCATTGATTCCTGTATAGTCAGGACTTAAGTGGAGAATTTTTTGTATTTTGTTTGTGACGTGTATGTATTTTTGTGATGTGCTTGTGAATCATTGAAAAAACAGGAGCAGAATGTAAAAATCTTTTAAACTGCTTTGGTCCTGAAGATGGCAAAATCAGGAACATTATTTAATGGAAATTCTGCTTCTATATTGAAAGTATAAAAATTCTGCTATTTCAGACAAAGAGACAAACTGGAGGAAATCCTGCGTGGATTAACACCTCGGAAGAATGATATTGGTGATGCAATGGTTTTCTGTCTGAATAATGCAGAAGCTGCTGAAGAAATTGTAGACTGCATTACAGAATCGTTGTCCATTCTGAAGACTCCTCTTCCTAAGAAGGTGTGAAGAGTTTGTATAATCATACTTCCGTTTTTGGGGATGAGCTTAATTAGCAGTTTGTGCATCTAATTTACAAGCATTATTTCATAAGTCTCAGGTAGTGTTGAACTTTTGACTTAAAACCTGTGCTTAAATTTAAATGCACGTTTTGTTTTTTATTTCCCTGTGGGATTTTGTGATATATTTTCATTCTTGCTGGACGTGCTTGCAAGCAATGTTCTACCTTGTTCTGAAGTTGAAAAAAGCAGAGTAGTCTGTTCAAACATAAAAAATAAAACCTGGAATGCTACAATCTGTCCATTGTAGTATTGTGCAATGAATACTTTCCATTTTACAGCGTGGTTAGCAGTGCAGGTTAGTAGCCAACAGGGGGCTAACTTACATCTGGTTAGTTCTCACTTCATAGCTCTAAATAGTTTAAAATGTCTTGTATTATATCTGGAAGAATGCATATGTTTTCAGGATAATTAAAAATCTAAAGTTTTCTTAATTTATGCGTTCTTGTTTGTAGATTGCAAGATTATATCTGGTGTCAGATGTGTTGTACAACTCTTCAGCTAAAGTTGCCAATGCTTCCTATTACAGAAAATTGTAAGTATGTTTTAGGTGATTGGTTAAAAAAAGAATATAATTATAATGTAGTAGTAGAGAAATTCACGCTTGTCTCTGAAGATACTGTTAAAACATTGATATACATTTTCATGCAAAGAGACAGAACCAAGATGTAGCACATTAGTGCATAGGATGCTTTGTAATGCAAAGAAACCTTTTATGTACCACTTGCATGGAACCTTACAGAGATGAGGACAGTGTATGTACATCTCTTTATAGGAAGCTGTAAAGAATATTCCAGGTATGGTATTGCAAATCATCTATGCAAACCAGTAAATTTTGGTAATAGAGTTTTTGTTTTGAAGTGGTGTTTTTTTAAACTCTTACCAAGTTTGGAGACCTTACAAAGGGATTGAGTACTTTGTTTTTAAGGTGCTGAGCAGAATTTACGAAAAACGAACAAGGGAGAGAACCTCTGCTCTGTGCAGATATTTGGCTGTCTGTTGCTTGGAGTCTCATTAATTTATTCAGCATGTTGCAAAACTATAGTGACTGCAAATCATTTTTCTTGCTGCAGTGTGTCTTTGCTTTGCTAGTTTTTTTTGTACATTGAGGATACGCTCAAGAGAAGCAAGGCAGCTGTTACTCACTGTACTTTCATTGAGGGCCTTTCATTGAGAGAACAGAAACATAACTAAGAAAGTTTATAAACTGCTATCTTTCATAGTTCTTTGTATGTAAAGTTGTAAAACTCCTTTTATCCTCCAGTCTTTTCAGACGGTATGAGGATACTCCAGCAGATGTGAAGATCTCTCTTCACAGTTCTGTTGTTGAAGGTGACTTAATATGTAGTAATTACTTGTTACCTTATAGTTAAGTCATAGCTGCTATAGGGAATGCAACTGTCTGCTTCTGAGTCCTGTATCCCAGGTAATTTCAAGAATTATGTATGTCCAGAAAAAATATATTACCAAGTTTAACTGAAGAAATGTATATGTTTAATTCTAGTTTTGAAACAAAATTATGTCAGATATTCTCTGATCTCAATGCTACTTACCGTACAATACAAGGCCATTTACAGTCTGAAAATTTCAAGGTATGTATTCTGTTGTTATTTACATGATGTACAAGTCAAATAAACAGATGTTCCTGCAGAAGCTATTGACTATTAAAATAGGTGGTTTAAAACTCAAGCTAATTAAGCTTTGCTAATTTTTTGTTTCCTCTCTTGCAAAGATAGCCTTGAAGTTAACAGTGGTCTTTTAAAATTATTGAAGAAAAAGCAGCTTTTGTACTTCACACTTCCTTTCCTCACAAAAGAAAGCATTATAAATGAAGTGTTAGGAAGAAAATGAACGTGTAGCAGATGGAATGTACCAGTAGATGTTAGCTGTGGAGTAGAGACCATATTTAAGTACTTGTATTATACCAACAAGGCTTTCTAGCTTCCTAATTATTTTAGTACCTCCTATATTTCAGTTTGAAAAAAATATTTTTGCTGCCTAGTGAGGAAATAAATGGCTGGACTTAACAGCATAAAATAGCTTTTTAACATTTTTGGTGATAAATAGGATTGTTTTGTTGAGGTTTGATGAGCAGTCTGAGTATGTGTAGTTGGTAATTTCCCGGATAGCAGCATTCTGCTTCCTAGCATTCTCATATGCTTGGCCCTCGTTCTCCTTCTACTGGTGTAAAGATTCCTTTAAAACAGTAGATTTTTTTAAGCTTAAACCTGAAATCTATAGTGTAGCTAGTTTTCCGATATTATAGGTTTCATACTGGTTCTCCTACCATCTTCACTCAGAACTATTAGGATAGGAACTGTGAGCAGCAGAAATGGATAATCAGTGTAATCTGAACTAAAAGGGAAAATGAAATCCCAGTGATATTTAAAGGAAAAGTAGTTCCTGTGTATGTATACATTTTTACTTTACTAGTCTAGTCCAACGTGGTACATTGTAGTATACTCCAATACAAACCTCGTTAGGAGTAACTCTCGATGGTGTATTTCCAGTCAGTTAAAATTTGTTAATAGCACTTTTTCTCCTATTACTTCTAGCAACGGGTGATGACATGCTTCAGAGCATGGGAAGACTGGGCCATCTACCCAGAACCATTTTTGATCAAGCTCCAGAATATCTTCTTGGGACTTGTAAATATCATGGAAGATAAAGAAACAGAGGTGAGCTTAGTAGTGATGCTTAGCAGGTGGTGAGAAAAAATATCTAAGTATAAAACAAAACCGGCAAGGAATATTTGATATCTTTGGGTGATTAAAGCTGCTCTTTGTAACAGCAGTTTATGGATTTTTATTTACCATGAGTAGTATTAGCATGCTTCGGTAGCACCACAACCCTTTTTTTTAAACTCCAAATCCTTACTTTTAAAGATAGGTATAATATTTTAAAGACAGGTGTAACATATTGCGAGATGCAAATATCATCTAAGATGTTTATACACTCGTTGCTTGCAGATTAAGCGCTATGGTGGAGTTACAATGTGAACCATTTCAGAGCAAAGACTAGTGCAAAATGACAGCCATTTCCTATGTACTGGGAATACTCCGTAGTATCTGTGAATTCTGAGTTAGAATTTCAGGCATTAATTTTAGTTTCTGGGAGTTCTCAGTAACTTGGCATGCGGTTGAATGAACCATCCATTTCCTTTCTGCGTGAGTGTCCCACACATGGTTTAATAGAGCCATCTGAGCTTTGTTAGTCTGGGAGAAGTTGTGATAGATCATTTACACTGGTGGTGTTCTACTTTCATCTGTGTCGTATTACAGCAATAAGTTGCTGACCTAGTTAAGCTACACAGTTGCTCTCCTCTCTGCATGTAGGGATTATTTTGAACAAGGTTTGTAGGGAATCTTAGTTACTAAGGTGTAAACCGTTAATATTTGAAGCTTGATGCTTAAAATTTCTAGAATGCTTTAGGCAATGGGTGAATGTGTACTGATTTGTGTACAGTTATGTATAAATATTATTTAAAGAGAAGAAACCAATAAATAGATGCATGTTTAGGATAGACTATTTTTTAACTGTTTGTAAACGTGGCTTTCAGAATAGCAGAACTGCTGTAATTGGAAGGTTAGGTTATTTCCTGTAGCAGGAGAGCCACGAGAATGCACATATGATGGATAGTGCCTAACACGTTAGAAATAATACGTAGACATGCTTTTCATTGACATGTGTTCTTGCTAAATAGTTAATATTTTTAGCAGTTGTTCAAATTATTGGTTTTCAGGGAATCTTGCATATGTAGTAAGTATAATTTATCTTTATTGGCTCATTGCAAGCTAAACCGCAGTCTCATATCTCTTTGGAATACAGGATATTGCAAAGATATTTGAATAGATATTGCAAAGCTTCTAGTGCATTGTGGACGAGTGCTAGATTCTTGCTCATAGTTTTGTGTAGGAAGATGCAGTCATTTTCCTCTGCAATAAGCAATTGTACTTGGTATGATAAAGTCAAGGGCTTCTTTGGGTGTTCCAGGTCATTTTAAAGCTGCCCCTTATAAAAAAAATAAAAATAAAAACAATTTCTATAAGGAAAAACAAGTTAGATTTATTCTTGAAAGAATTGCATATTATTTGCTTTCAGGAGGTGCCAGACGATCTTGATGGTGCTCCCATTGAGGAAGAGCTTGACGGTGCTCCATTAGAAGATGTGGATGGAATTCCTATTGATGCTGCTCCTATTGATGACCTGGATGGAGTCCCAATTAAATCGCTGGATGACGATCTGGACGGAGTACCTTGTATGAAACATTTCAGCCTCACTTGCAGTTTGAATCTTCAATTTTTCATGCTAGTTTCTAAAAGCAAGTAGTTCTTACAAGAACAGCCAAGAATTAACATGCCATGTAGCTTAGTAACTCATAAATTTCAGCTTAACCTAGGAAGAATTTCTTCTAGGTTGTAATTGATTTGGGAGACACAGTAGATATCTTTTGATGTTATATATAGATAGGTGCGCATCAGCTTCCAAATCTGAATTTCTTTTCTCTGCATTTAATGAAATGGTACAATATACTTCAGTATTTACGTTGGACTGTTGTGTTAGGATTTTTCGGTTTGGACTTCTGAAGAGCTTTGTAAATGATTTTTCTGGGTCTTTATTCAACAGTGGATACGGCTGAAGATTCGAAAAAGAATGAGCCTATATTTAAAGTTGCTCCTTCGAAGTGGGAAGCAGTGGATGAATCAGAATTGGAAGCTCAAGGTTAGTTTTCAAAGCATCTGTTAAAATAAAAGCCTTTCCTAAGTAAACTGAAAGTTTAGTTTCACTTATCTATTTAATTATTATTTTCAAAGGGTATATTCAAAGTGTTCACATAACTTCTGAAGTAATACAGCAGAATTTTCTGTTGTGATTTTCTTTTGGTTGTGTCTTCAATGAAGGAAATAATAATAATAATAATGTTTCTGTTGTTCTACTTCAGTAAGCTACCAACCTTTAAAACTAATTTTCGATTCATTAACGATAAGTATTGGAGGAATCTGGGTATTCTGGCAGTCTTTTCCCAAATATTTCTGTGAAAGATAAGGTTCTACAAACGAACAAATACTTGGCTGCTTCTGAAAGGTTTACTGAAACGTAATAGGCAGTGTGAGCAAATATCTCTGTATAGAGTAAATATTCTGATAAAGTGCAGTTTGAATATGTGTGAAACAAAGTCCGTATTGAGTGCTAGATGCTGTAAAATTTTATCATACTGTAAATTTCATAATATATAGAGATACTGATTTTTAGAAAAAAGCAGTAGCTTTTTATTGTGGAAATTATCTTATTTTGTCTTCTAGCTGTTACTACTTCGAAGTGGGAGCTTTTTGACCAACATGAAGAATCTGAGGAAGAGGAAATTCAAAAGTAAATATTTGGAGTTTTTTCTGTCAGTCTAGATGTCTGGCATCTCGCTTTAAAGAAGTGTCTAATTGAAACCAATGGTGCAACATAACTTAAAAAAAAAACACCAAACATTTTAAACACACATTTGCATTAGCATTGGATCTTGCTAGCATGTTATTTATCAAGTTATTTTTACTTGGTGTCTTAAAATTGAGAGCACTTAAATTATTTTTCATTCTGAAGAAAAAGTATTCACTTTCTGCCTCTGATGCTGAGTGTCTTGAAACGTCCTATGAATTTTGTGTGTATGACAAGAACAGAGCAAAAAGGAAAATTTCCAAGTAGGAAAATAAGAAAATGGAGAGAAACAGAGTCTTAGTACAGCATGCTTTTAGCCTCCATAAACATTAAAGTGGTAGAGTTGTTAACTATAACCTTTAAAATGATGCTGATGTGATAACATATGTTAAATAGCAAAAACTAGGGTAGTATTTTTACAGCTAGGAAATATTGAATGGCAAATCTATATGCAAATGTCTAAAACTGCCTTTCTTTGTAATCACAAGAACAAATAATGTTCTGTTGTCTGTGCTTGTACGCTAATAGGTTCCGTGCTGCCTGTTGTTTTTGGGCAGTCTTACTTTGTTCTTTAGGCAGTTTGAGAGCATCTATTATTAATGCTGGAAACAGAGTGTTAAATGTTGTGCTGCAGCTCTCTAGTGGCCAATCTGGTAATATCATTTTGGGCATGTGCCATGTTTCAGGTTTGCCTCTAAAAAGAAAATGTAGTTAATTTTGTTCTTTTGCAGCATTAATTAAAGCAATTAGAGATTTTGTTGAGGTAGTGAACTTGTTTTGTAACTATGATTTCCATCTGGATTTGCTGACTGTAAATTTCAAGAACCCTTTTGCCATCTGTTTATACCAAAAATATAAATTATCTGAGTAATAAAAACTAATGATTTAGTTAAATGAAAATACTAAGATATCTACCTCACAGGTCAAGGTATTCCTATAATTGCACACTTTGATGTAATCATATTTAGTAGGTTTCAGAACTAGTAACTAAGCATAGAAAGGAAACAGAGATGGTAAATTTTGTAACAGGCTGTCCTAGAGAATTAACTGGTGCGTATTGGTTTTCTTTCAAGTCAAGAAGAAGAAAGTGAAGATGAGGAAGACACTCAGAGCTCTAAGTCAGAAGAGCAACACATGTATTCAAATCCTATTAAAGAAGAGATGCCTGAATCTAAGTCATCAGTCAAATACTCAGAAATGAGCGAAGAGAAGCGTGCCAAACTCCGAGAGATTGAGGTCAGCATGTGGTACATTTTGTGCCGATCTTCTGTAGTTTTCCAATTTCCTCTGCCCCCAAGTTCAATACATACTACAGGGAATTATTTTGCAATATTTAATATATTTAAATGTTATAGTCCTCCTGTATAGGGTTTTTTAATCTGGTATATTTTTATAAAAGTGCCTCTGTTTACAGCCTTGCCTTGCTTATGCTCACTTAAAAAAAAAAAATAATAATAACAGGAAAAAAATGGAAGCTTGAGTCAGGGGATACTGCAGGTTGATAATTAGTGTTTGTTGTCTTCTCTCCCCAGTATCTTTTTCGGTACCACTGGTAGTGTGAGCTTGCTTTAGGTTCCTCTACGCTTCCCTTCTCATGGCAGTGACTTGGTAGTGATTTTTGGATTTGACCTTAGCCCTTTGCCTTTCTTGTTTGTTCTCTCTGTTGCATTGAAGTCATGTCATCTGTATCTTAATGCATTTAAAAGTTGCTCTCTTCACTAGGTCAGTGAGCAAACGAAGAAGCAGGGGCAACTAAACCAGCTGTCTTGGAATAGGGGCACTTCGGATGAAGACTTGAATCCAGTGTATAGAGCTTAGTTTTTTTTAAAATCCTTTCTCGAAGCGTAAGTGTTAGAATAGATGTTAAGGACGATGCAGTTTCTTGTGCCTTCATATTGGCTTCCAAACTTCTTGTTGAGTGAGCAGCTTCCTAAAACTTGAATTTAGCATGAGCTTTGTTTAGCAGTGAGGCTAGATTTTTTTCGTGTCATACAGTGCCTTGCAAATCCAGTTTAAAACTAGATGCTAATTGATTATTTTATTCAGCATTCAAACCCATACTACATTGATACAGAACTTTTTTGTACCTTCTGTTTAGTGCAGTAAAATATTAACAAACTGCTAAGCTGCTGTTGCGGTTGGAGCATCTCCAATGACAGATGATGGTTCTGAAGGTGGAATTGTAAATGCCTACCTTTTTGTGCTATAACGTGCTTGTTAGTTAAAGTGAGACGTTAGCAAACTTCTGTAATAGTCTTTAAAGGTATACAAGCAATAGTATTGTAAAACATCATACCCTTTTTTTCCTCCCAAATATGTTACCACTTAATAATTCAAATCATCAAAAATAATGGACTGTAAGTAAGCACTTACATGCCTCTTGCTTTGCGTAGTGATTTGCAAGTTCTTGGTACATAGCCATTGGAGGTGAGTAGGTTCTGAGTTCTTTGAGAAAGGCTAAATGAGACTTGTATCTCACTTAACTCACGGTGGCAGTAGTTTCGTAGAAGATCTGTGATGTTAGACTTATGAAAGTACAAGTGAAACTAGTTTTCATTTTGCTGTGGTAATGACTGTAGCAGTTATGGAAAGGGCTCCTTTCAGACTGGGCATCTTTTAGAAATGTTATCCTAGCAATTGTTGAGGTAGGTTATGAAGTGGTTTAGTTCAACCACTGCCAATTTTACACTGCAGGGGATGCGTTTATGTGTGTGTCCCCTGGCTGTAACAGGTTTAAATAGTAAACATTTGAGTTTTTCAAATAGATGTTGCCATCTATATTGTTTGTGTTAAGTAAAATTACCATATTGGTTTCAGACGTTTGGAATCAGCGTACCAGGAATACAGTCTTTCATGTTCAGAATGTTCCAGGCACTGTAGAAGTACTTAGGTTTTCACATTTCTGCTCAGATTTGTCATTGATAGATGAGTACTCACTGTATGTACTACTTTAAATTGCTTATGCTCAAAACTTCTTGTTGGTACATCCTTGCCAAAGAACACATTCAGTTGGAGGAGAGGAATTAAAAACAAAAACAAAAAACAAAACAAAACAAAAACCCTCACAATTTCTGGCTTTAACAGTGAATGTTAGATGGCGTAACTTAAAAACATCATTGAAAATCTTTGTCAAAGTCTAATTCTTTAAAATTTTACACAGTAGCTGCTGGGAAAGCTGAAGCTTTTTTTTTTTAGGAGATTTGCGGTATGCAAGCAACCACTCTTTCCCTTGGCACAGTCAATTACATTTGTCAGTTGGAGGGGAAAGTAATAAACTTAAGCTTTGCCTCTGTTTACCTGTAGCAGAGACTGGTGCTGTCAGAGAAGGCAGGTTACTTAACCCTTTGCTTCTTCTCCTACTCCTGTTAGCCTTGCTGAAATGTAAACTATTTCCAGAGCTTAGCAGGAGGAGAGGCTTTCTTATAATATTGAAGAACAGTGATTTCTTAACCGTGGTTGTATTTTGTTGTTAGTTTTTATGTTTGTAAGGGTTGTTGCTCCGCTTTTTGTTGTAACTCAGATTTAAGGGTGGTCTTTACAGTGCTGTGCATCTCCCTCCCTCTCTCTGGAACATTTTAAACAAAGGTATATTCTCCTCTTGGAAGAGAACTCAGCGATGCAAAGAAAGATGGGGATTTTTATATTGCCGACGAGTTCATTAAGCTTATTTCCTCAGAGCATACAAAAACTCTCAGACAAAATGGAGCAACATTGTCTTTCCTGCACCATTCTTTAAGGTACTTTACCTCTGTCTCCAACTTACAGAAAGACTTGGAGCTCCAAAGTCCATGACCGTCTCCTGTGAAGTGTCGGAGGCACTGCCTTTCTAAAAATCTGCTTCAAGAATTGTTCTGAGTTTAGCTTGCATTCCCTCACGCGTTAGACATACACCAAGCACTTTTGGCATGCTTAACCGATGCAAATCTCCTTTGCTTCAGAAGCTGGAATCACCTGCATATACTAATTTCCAGGCCTTCAGAAAACCAACTGTTTTTGTATTGGCAGTTTGTTTTTTTTTCAGCCAGGTCTAATAACAGTTTTCTATTGCGGATGGAAACTTGTGATCTTGAAGTCTCTCTTATTACAGAGGTGCTCGTTTTGGAAGGTGCAGGAGCGTATTTCTGAACAAAATGACTAGCTGGTTAATTCCATTAAAGTTTACTGTTCGGTTTTGTGCTGCGCAAGATCTTACGATCCTGCCTTGAAAAAAACACAGCATAGGGTTCCTCTGCAGCAGAATGGCTTTTCGTAAATGGAAATATATCAGTGCTTCTAAAAGGCTCAGAACCAGAGTAGATTGTCCTCTTTAATACCTGCCATTGCTCACCTTTTGTGTTAGCCACCTGAGACCTCAAAGTAATGTCTGATTTCTTAATCAGAGGTAGACAACTGGTGGTCTTCAGTCTTCCCATACGGCTTTTCCACTACAGGAGATGTAGGGCTGGATTCTGTCACGCAGAATTCTGTCAGTAGCACCCTGCCCAGTGCATAAGCAGGGAGTTTTTTTTCCCCCACAGAAATATGCCGCGGTATTGAGGAACAATTTACTTTTCTGTCAAGAGCCCAAGAGATTCTTTCTGCATGTCACAAAGGAAAAGGGGTTATTGTCTTTACTTTCTCGGTACGGATTGCGGTACCATATCAGATTGAAGTTCCTCTAGTGTAGTATTCAGTCTCCAACGGAGAATGCCCAGGGCATGAGATAAGAGTGGATTAAAGATAATCCACAAGGGAAGATTGTATCTAAGACCTCTTCTGGATTTAAAGGCCCTCTCTCTACCTTTGTCAAGAACTAAAGTTCCAGACGGTTTCCGTTACTTCTTTCTCTGGATTACGGTGCTTAGTATTCACAATACCTATTTTTAAATGTTTTCCGATAAACTCATAGGAGCTATCTAAGGCTTGTAATGATCTCAGTAACGATACAACCTTTAAGCCTCTACAGTCTGCAGAGGTTTTCTCTATCTAGCTTACTTGAGGCCACTGCAAAATGGCAAAAAGATGCCATATTAAGCGTGGTACTCCGTGCAGTTTCATCGTAACAGATGAGACAGATTGGCTCTTGCTTGACCAAAAGTTCTGCTATTTATAGCAGTTCTTCCTTAGAGGATAATGACTGTCTTAATTCAGCAGAAATTCTGGTCTGTTGTAAGTCTTGGAATCTACTTTTTTTCACACAAAGGTGATAGTGAGGAATTGCTTAGCTCCAAGCCACACAGCATCCTGGGTGTGTGGTCGAGCATGCCAGAGTTCTGTTATGGCTGAAGAGGTATTTCAGATCTGCATATCAGTATCTCTCTTATCTGCTGTTACCAACGCTGTAGCTGTGGAAATCGTACTACTCATAGGCTCATCGGAAAACTGAAGCTTCCAAAGAAATATTTTGCTCTGCTTCTGGTGAAGTCTAGGATATGTTGCAGCCATTGTCAGGGTGAGTGTTTTAAGGAAGAGCAGAGCGCATTGGGCTGCTCAGAAGTCTGTTCTGTAGGTAATCCCTCTAGATTGGAGTGCAATTACACATCAAGCAAATTCCTCTTTGATCAGTGATCTAGTGGTTAACTTCCCTGTTTATCCTAGCAGCTCATACACAGCTACTCTGCTTCAGTTGCGTCGTGTTTGAACCTGGCCGCTGAAGTTCTGAGGCTGTATGCTTGTGCAGTAATGTCTTGCTAAAAAGCCTTTTTGCCCCAAGACCATCGTGTATGAGCAGAAGATGAGAACACCAAGGACAATTTTGGAAAATTGATTTACTTTAAGCAAGGGACCCACAGCACATGTGTTTGTGTCAAAATGAAAAAGCTACAGGCGGGGCTTAGTTTGCATCAATCTGTGGTTTGTCTGAATGGTGGCAGCAAGCTGTTACCTTTTCTGTAAATTGATATTGGTTATTCAGTAGTGAAAACCTCAACTTCTAGGGAAGACTGAATCTTTTAAATGACTTGTTCATGAGTTTGAGGAAAGGGAAAAAATTCAAAATGAGAACTGATGGAAAAGAGCCAGTGTTGGGGAGCTTTTCTCTTAAAGTTATGTGAGATACCTCCTAGTGTTTAGTGAGAAAGATCCCTGCACTGGAGCACGAAGCATCCAGTAGAAATTGCTCATAAGAACTCCAGATTTCTGAAACTTTACGCTCTGCGTTAAGGGCTGTACTGCTAACGAAGACCTCTAAACTGTCGTGGGAGACTTTCTGTCTAAAACACAAGCAAGAAATCAGCATTCCAGAGTTTTAGCACATGAAAAATATTCCTCTTCCATATTAGCATGCATATTACTGACTCCAGAGATGGTCTAGATAAAGTCAGTATCTCTAATCCTAAGAATGAAGGAGCTTAAAAGTTTTTCTCTGATGTACAAGAGTGGTTAAGAAGAAGAACCATTTAATTGGGAATAGATTGCACATTAAGTAAGTGGAATGTTTACAGCATTTTTCAATTAGATGCTCAAGCAGATTTAAACCTCAGTTTTAAGGATCTCTTCCTGCTGCAGCGGTATCTGCAGCTCTGTGAGCAGAAGATCAGTATCACATACCCTCCACGAAGAGCATTTGGTACAGCTGGTATGCGAGGAGTAGTGAAACGGTGAAGGGAGATGACCAAATCAAGCAAGTAGCAAAAGCTGCTGTACATCGAAGTGTGGGATGAGCTGGACTGACCACTTATCTCTGCTAGAGGGAACATCCTGATCGTACCCATGCACTTTGGCACTCGCTGATTCTTTCTTTGAGCCCAGTACAACTCCCTACTGCAGGAAAAAATGAGGTGTTGTGCGTTGGGACTCTGCTGGATTAGTGAATTCAGCTGGCTCATGGAAGGCTTGGCCAAGTGCTGCTGCTGGAAGGGGAGGGTGGAGGAAGAGCGCTTTGTAGCACAGGAATGGAGAGCAGGTGGAAAATATTTTTTCTGTAGGGAGCTGTTATCTCAGCATTTCGTAACACGTGGTATCCTTTGCTAGGGGTTGCAGTAGGCCTGATGGACTACATAGTGCATGAAATAGTGTTGTGTTAGTGAAATGATTTCTCTCAAATCAGCCACTCCGTGCAGCTGCCTTGAAGAGGAAATTAACTTGTTTTATGTTGTATGTCAGTCATTTGATTCTTAATATTTAGTGTTAAATGGAGAAAAGGCAGTTTCTGAAGGACAACTTCAGACGAGAAGTTGAAGCGGATAATTGAGACACGTGCAATGAATTGTGTCATTTTGAAAGAAACAGGCGATCATCTAAGAAATGTAAGGGCGGAGTGTTCTAATGATGGGAACAGAATTTAGTAGAATGACAGGAAAAAAAATCCCTTTATTTTTAGTTCTTGGTATGTCTGTAAACAACTGCAGGTGCCTGCAGACAAGTATGTGGTTTTGTTGCTTTGATCCAGTTGAATAAAGTCAGTATTTTCTTAAGCACGAACTTGTATGGAAAGAATGAAGAGCACAGATTATAAATTGCAGAAATTTCATTTTCAGCCACCTGCCTGACTGGATAATAATAAGCCAAATAACCTTATGGTCAGTATTATTTTCACAGCTTAAGGTGATGAAGTTTCAGGATGAGTTAGAGTCTGGGAAAAGACCCAAGAAACCAGGCCAGAGTTTTCAGGAACAGGTTGAACACTATAGAGACAAGCTGCTTCAGAGGGTAAGAAACGTTCTTTGTTTGGCTCTGATTCTGTGATAGGCTTTTGTTGAGTTTATCAAGCATAAGGTGCCTTTAAGTATAACAACAAATGATTCTCGTTAAAATTCTAATGTAATATCAAACTGCATGTCTAAATCCAAGTGCTTTCTGCACAGTAGAGGCAATTTCTTTTTGATGAAAAATGTAATATTTCACACCGTACAGATGAGTATCACTGGAATATACTGAAACCTTAAAGAGCTCGCTTCTGGATCAACTCCATAAAGCAAATCATTAGGTGTGGGAAAGGAAAGAGAGCTCAGTCCATTTAAGATGTTCATCAGACTTTAGTTTTGTTTTTTGTAATTGACCAATTGTGCTAAAAGCTTCCAAAAGAAGAAAGGGGGTAGTCCTAAGCAGCCAGTGCACTTCTGATTTCTCAGGTGTTTATGATTTTCTGGATAATTCTATCTCATACTGTTACCCGAAAGTGAATAATTCTGTACCATTGCGATTGTGGTAGTACTACTGGGACTACAAATTCAGAACAGCTTTAATAATTACTACTATATAGGTCTGAATCTTTGAAACACAACTGCAAAAAAAGTAACCATTTTCGACAATGTGTTTAGTGGGAGAGAGCGAGTGGCGGCTGCTTCTATAATCTGGTTTCACAGTCTGACAGATCAACAATGACATTACAGATACCCATGCATTTTTTGGAAGCTACATACAAATACAGCAGTTCTCACCTGGTGTTTCTCACTCATTCTTTGGGGTATTTAATGCTCAAGCTCTGACTAATTCACTAAAGTACTTTTTGCACGCTACCTTGAATTAAAGAGAGTTTTCATTTACATACAGTTGCATCCTAAAACATCCCACTTCCTCAGTGTTTTCTGTAATTGGAGAAAGAGGTGATACATACAGTCAGCACAGAATGCTTGGTGTGCTAGTCATCCAAAAAAAACAAATTCTAATCCTAGTAACTTTGCCAGATACCTTGTGTTGAATTAGTCCAACCGGTTTACAATATTACTGGTTTTAAGTAACTACCTCACTTTTCTGTTTTTCCTTTCAGTAATTAAGTTAAAACTTAGTTAAGAAATATTTCATGATAATCATAACGTGTATTTGTTAATACATTAACAACTCCACTGTTAAGGAAATAACTTTTTTTTTTTTTGCTTTAGCTCCATAGAAGTTATTTTTATAATAATGTAACATGGGCTTTGATTATATTTCCCACAAACTTGTTAGTTGGTCATCATTTTCTGTCTAATTTACTATAGAATAAGCTTTCTATAAGTAAACTTTCTGCTAGTATTGTACATTCTTTACGGAATAGGAACCTCTTGCCGTTTATTGCTATTTATTAAGATAAAATAATTAGTTATGCTACTAAATAAACTAGGCACATCTTAAGAGTCCAGTGATTTTAGTGGAATCTAACAATAGCTTGTAATGGTAGCTATAAAGATATAAATGGTAGGTTTAACGATATGGGACACTTCTCGATGTTAATGGTAAACTTTCTGTGCAGAGAATATGTGAGACCAGGTACAGTGTAGTTCTTCAGGTATTTCTTGCGGTTGTTGTTATCCCCCCCCCCCCCCCCCCCCTTTCATTTAGCAAAATGACCGCTTTTTGGTCTTCCCTTCCATACGGGGTACGCAGTGAAATATCTGTGTTTTGCTATGGAAGAACTTTTTTTCCACGTTAGTGCTGAAAGAAGCGCATCTATTTGTGCTCAGACTTGCTGTTCTAGGTTTATTTTTACATAATTAATTTTCTAATGATTTCTTAGAGTGTATATTTTCTTTCAAAATGGTCCTGGTGATGTGTAGACATAGATCAGATCTGTCTTCTGTTGTTGTTGTTGTTGTTGTTGTTTTTAATATATATATATATATATACACAGTAGAATTCCTTTATTTTTATTTGTTTTTAAATGTTTGGTAGTTAGAAAATTTGTCTCAAATTTCAATCTGGAGTAACAAAGCTGAATGCATATGTTTAAGTAGAAATAGGTTCCTGGTATTCCTTTCATGTTTATTTTAGTTTAGGCAATCTATTACAGCTGTAATTTTCCCCTGAAATTTGTAAAATTGCAGACTTTTCATTTCCAGTTAGGTAGTCAGATCCACGCTCTCACATAGGGCGCTATCATTCATGTTTGTGGTCAGTGCTGGTGTTAATAATATTGATCCTGCGTCAGAAGCAGCAGTAATGATTTGAGTACTGGGTACGGCGTCACCAACACTTTCTTCCTAGTTTCTAAACTATTTTTCCTTTTATGCTGTTAGTGATTAGCTTCTTGATTATCCTTACTTTAATCTCATCTGAAATAATGATTTCTACTAATTCAGGAAAAAGAAAAAGAATTGGAAAGAGAACGAGAAAGGGACAAAAAGGACAAGGAAAAATCTGATTCTAGGTCCAAAGATAAGAAGGAAAAGGAGGAATGTACGCCAACGAGAAAGGAGAGGTACTACTTTACTTCAGAGTAAACTGAATGGGAGGAAAGTCCTCACGGTTAATATCTGTTTGCAGTGGAAGCCTTGAATTTATGTTGAATCACAACACCTGTTTTAATAATGGAAGCTTTTTTTAATTGAAAGGTTTCAAAATTTTAAAGGAATTGCTGTTTTTTTTTTTTCTGCCGAGTAACTTAACTTTTGAATGGGATTCTCATTCTGTTCGTTTAAGCCCTGAAGGAAACGTGGTAAGATAATGACCAACTGAAAGGAGTGTACATTTAACTCTGACTTTTAGCAGTAAATTGACTTCTGTTTATTACTCAGAAAACTGTAATGGAGTCATACCACAAAATAACTTGTGGTAGCTTAAGTGTTTCATCTGATTGTGAAAATTCTTCAAAACAGCAAGTTTAGGGTAATTGATTGTGTACTCTTATAATAGTTCTAGAGAAGGATTTTCTGTGTTATTAAGTGGTGAAATGCCTTGCTGTTCAAGAACCTGTGACAAAATGTTTTTACACTGCTATAAACAAAGATGAGTCATAGGCCTTAATTTTTTTCACTCAGAGAAAGTCTGGTGCACATGTTGAACTTGATTTTTTCAGTAATTAGAATCCCACTACTTTTTAGTTCAGTTTTCTTAATGCTCATTTTTACTTCTGTGGGTACGTAACTGTATTTGCTTTCTTTACAAAGGAAAAGGCGACACAGTGCTTCCCCTAGCCCATCTCGCAGCAGTGGCAGTAGACGAGCAAAATCCCCATCACCAAAATCAGAGCGCTCAGAGCGCTCTGAACGGTCCCATAAAGAGAGTTCACGTTCTCGGTCATCACATAAAGACTCTCCAAGAGATGTCAGTAAAAAAGCCAAAAGGTAAGCCAGTGCCTGTTCTGTTTCAGGCTTTATGAAACCTGGATATGTAGTTCTGGGGATTTTTAGCAGAGCACGTTGAATACACAAGTGTTTTCTCTCAAAATGGACTATACTGTCTGTTCCTGATTAATATCTTTGGATGCTTGGTACCTGAAATGTGTATGTTCTACCTTGGTAGCTCAAGACTGTTCACTTCTGTTGTTTACCTGCTCTTTTATGAGCTTTTTATTTTCAAAGGACAAATCTATAGCCCACAGAACTTCCAGAATTATAGTGAGCATGCCGTCTTTCACTGATTTTCATTTATGAAGCTTCTCTGACTTTTTTTTCCATTAATAAAATCTAGATTAGATACTGGTTATGGGGTTTTGTTTACAGGAATAAATATTACCTAATTTCCAAACTGACACAAATACAAACCTCTATTGTTAAGGCAGTATGAGATTTTATTACTGTATTGGTGCTTTTGTTGTTTTAAATATTTTGATTGTTCTTTCTGTTTTAGTTCAGTTTCCACTTCTTTAAGAGCTCTAGAGTATCTTACTGCACAGACGTGCTGAGGAAATTCCTGTGATGCTGTTGAGGGAAAAACTCATAGTACGTATTTGCAGGAGTCAGATTCTTGTGTTACGAGTTAGGAATTCAAGCAGAATTAGAAAGGCATTTGTGTTGGGGTTAAGATTCAGTTCAGATTATGAGATCCATTACGTAGGTGTGGGTAAGATGACAGTGTCCATTTTCTCTGCGAGGTTACGTCACGAGCTGAACAAGAAGTGAAAGCATAACAATTCAAGATAATTCTGTTGTCTTCTGTGTGGATATGGGCTGCTATAAACATTAGAGCCAAGGTGGCTGAGGCATATGTGGAAGTTGGCAAACTCCTTACCTTGGTTTCAGAAGGACACAAGTTGGTGCCATTTTTCCTTTGGTTTCAAGCAGTGCAGTTAAGCCAAAATACGTTTAAAACCTTATAATGCAAAAATTGCCTTTTTCTAAAACCCAAGGTAATTGTTACTTCCCTTCAACATGGGGAAAAAAAATCTACCTAGATTGGTTCAAAAAAAAAAAAAAAAGGTCAAATAACGGTAGAAAAAGTTGATATTCTCAATTAGCATTTGACATAAAAATTTAATTTTTTTTTTGCAGGTCGCCGTCTGGTTCCAGGACACCGAAAAGATCAAGAAGGTCACGATCTAGATCCCCTAAAAAGTCAGGGAAAAAATCCAGGTCTCAGTCCCGTTCTCCTCACAGATCTCACAAGAAGTCAAAGAAAAGCAAGCACTGACAATGTTAATATTTTTTATGATGCTGTCACTTACTGGAAATGCGGTTTTGTTTTTGTGCCTGAACAGTCTGTTAAAAAAAAACACAACAACAACACAAAAAAAAGCATTCCTGATTTTTTTGTGAATGCACGTGTATACTCATGAGTATCTGCATCTGTAGACCTGTCATTGTTTTATATTGTACAAAATATCTTCATTGTGGCTATTTCCCAAATGAAACATTTTTGTGTTTAGAAGTTTCATCAGATACGTGTGTAACTGATCTGCTGGCAGTAGTGATATTTTGGTTTAGAATGTTGTGACCTAGCAGAAATAACTCAAATGTTCCCCCTTTTTGTAGCTTTGACAATTTGAATTAGATTTCAAATAAAATCTGAACAGAAAATTAAGATGTTGTTTTCTTGCCCCACTGGTGGTACGGATTGATAAAGGAATTCATAGTTTGTTTGGAAGTACTGTGTATTTCAGGCATACTATGTTGCTTAGATCTTCAGAATAGCAGTAGCTCTATTCCTGGTATCTCTAGTTTGCCTATTCAGATAAAAACACCTTTTGAATCCAGTGGATGGGTTTTCTTTCCTACTGATACTTAGCTGTAAGAACAGTTGAACAGCCTGATCCCTAAGATTACGAGCTTCACAAGTAAACCTTTGCTTGGTATTTCGCCCTTTAATTGCAAGGAATACGTGTGAAACTTGAGTCATGGGAGGGTTTTTTTCTTTCTAAAAACTGGGGCCTCTGCAGAGATGCAGGTCTGTGTATGTGTATACATACATGTTGGTAGATACATAACACGATGTGTCAACAGCAAGCCATATTTGTGGCATTCACAGGGGACAACAAGGACAGCAAGTATGGGGCTCTGTGACTTCTTCCTCAAGTATAAGTACAGTGACTGCAAGCTACAGTACGTTACTGTTTTCAAAAATGATTTTTACTCCGAAAGGACTTTTACACTGTTTTATTGAATTTATTCCTCTGTTGTGGAAATTGTTCAAAATAGAGAAAAAAGCTGATTTTTTAATTACATATTTTATTTATTAATATTTTGGAATCGAGAGGCTGTTAAACTTTTTTTTTTTTTAATGTTAGGCTTTCCCTTCAAACCTGTTTTGTGTTTAGGCATTGATGTGGCTTTAAATTGCTTCACCTTGGTCTCTATCAACCTTTCTGTGGGTAGGGTGTGGGGAGGGATGAGAAACGGGAGGGTTCGATGTTTATACTTGGAGGTATGGGCAGATTGTAATAAAAACATGAAATTAAAAGGGATCTGGCCTCCTGTGAGCTGTTTCTGAAAGCAAAAAGCTGTGCTTCCTGCAGGCATGGACTGCTGGATGATGGCCTGCTATCATATTTGTGTATTTAGAGGTTATACGTTTGTTAGAATTTTGCAAATGTGATGGGGAAAACCTTTTGTTGTATATGTGTATAGCCTTAGAAGCAACCCTTTCAGAAGCAGGATCTAAAATGTCTTTTGAAAAACATGCATATTTAATTTTAAAAGAGTATATATTTTCTCCAGTTTCTTCCTGATGGGGGACTTTGTTATAAGGTTATATAAATTGTTGTAAATGTAAGAACTAAGTGAAGAATTACTGAGACCTTTGCTAATGAGAACTGAGAGATGACCTGGAATGCTCAGAATACGGAGACTACATGTGTACTGTAAAGACTTTCTTAGAATGAGTATTGAATAGATGCCTAAATAACGAGAAAAGGATACACCTTGTATCTGTTTATATTACATTATAAAGAATCTGTTTTAGAAATACGCAGAGTTTATTTTTATATTTTTCTTTCTCCCTGTAACACAAGGTGTTTCGGATGTACAGGCTTTGGCAGCTAAACTATTAGAAACTGTCTAAGTTAATTTTTTCTTAAATGCATTCTACTCAGACCTGGCACAGACTAGATGAAGTTTTCTAGAGCAAAAAGCAGGTACTGAAATCATTTAAGGATACAAAGATGTCAGCTTCAGATCTGCTTAACTTCTTTAAAACTATTATTTTTTGTCTTGGAGCTGTTGTAATTAGAGGGATGATAAATGGTGCTGTTATGAGTAATGTGAGTGAGGATAGTTCGTTGTAGGAATATTGTATCTTCAGGATGAGTTGTGTGCTTCATTTACGAGCTTAAAAATCCTCAGGGTAGGCAATCACTTAGCATATGGGCTAGCCATGCTTTTCAATCGTTAATTTTGATTTCATCTTTTACGAAATTTTAATCAGTGATTATAAAAGGTTCAAGCCAAGTAGCTACAGAGCTGAAGAAGCACACTCATCTCTAGTAGTATTTGCTTCGTAGTAGTTTTATAACAACTTCTGTCAGTATTTTTATTGTCTAAACACCATCTATATAAGCATTCTCCTGCCTCTTACTCTTTGCTTCATATCCCTGGCTTTAGAAGAGCAGTTTTGTTACTAATAGAATTTGAAGAGCAATTAAGAACCTGTGTACATAACTGGATGCATGGTGGTTGGTTGGTTGTTTTCCCCCCCCCTTCCTGTTGAAAAAAACATCCTTTGCTTCTATCTACTCTGCATTTTCTTCCCTGCTTTTATAAATAGCTTACATTCATAATTTGGTGTTTCTGCAAAGAGAAGGATATGGGAAACAGCATTTTGCTAACCTTACTTGGGATAGGGAGCCCCCTATCCTTTAATACTCCGTGGTCAGTGAGCATCCAACCCTTTGCTTTGGAAGGGAGAGGAGAGGTGAATGGGTAAGGGGCTTCTGCATGCTGCTCCTGCCCTGCCTTATGGATGATACCGGAGGTAAATAGTCATGCTGCAGCAAGTAGCTTTGTCCGAAGCTGAGACACGAACGTAGCTCGCTCCATCTGAGTTCTGGTGTGGCTGAGTAATGCCCCTGCAGCCTCAAAAACCAGCTGCTAAGGCTCATCTCCACGTGGGGTCAGGGCTTGGGAAGGGGTTCACATGAGAAACAGCATGCGTTAGATATTCATAATAACATACTGGGGCCTGTCACGCTCACAGATCTTGGCGAAGACTGCCTGGTGCTCTGGATGGCATTGAGTATTACAGCCCATTCTGGTATTTGTGTGAAGACCTAGATGCAGAGTTACGTTTGTCTGACTTCTTTTCCTGAACCAGTCCTGACTTCTGTGAGTCTCTAGGAATTGCACTCGCTTTGGCAACGCACCCCGTCTCACGGGAGGAAAACTGCTTGGTTGCACAGAAACTCCTGCTGACAATTCAAATGTTTTCCTTGTCGGTATTACAGAAGTGATAATAACTTAACTGTCTTTTTAAACCCTGTGACTTCCTTTGACTCCTCTGCACACCAGCTGCCTATACCTTTTGTAATGCTGTTTGAGGAAGAGTTGGTTTCTGAACGTCAGTGTCCGGCTCGTACTTAGGCGCTCGGTACTGTGCAAACGTTCTGCCTTCTTGCATGTTTAGAAGTGTGAGGATAAAGCATTTATGACCATGGATAACAAATCTTTTTTACAGAGCATATATTTAGAGTTGTAGCCATGCAAAGATTTCAGTAGTTCATCAGTCCCCGCGATACCAAATGTAGTGCTGCTTTCTGCATTTATAAATCGCCTTCTGCACCAGTGAGCCCTTTAGAAGTGCTGAAGTACTCTATTCATTGTTTCTTTGAATGCAGTTACTCCAGTGCTTTTTTTGATTATGAACTTTATATTTGTTACTTTGATAGTGTGTCTTGAGTGGACCTAGTTTAATTTTGTACAGACAATTCTCGAGGTTATGCTGCTGTTGTCCGAGATGATACTTATTAAAACAATAACAGCAAAAACAAACAAACCGCCTAATTTGAAGAAGTTAAGCCCAAACTTGACCCAGATAGATTTCTTTGAAACAATCGAAACCCTCAAAATGCTCCCCCAAGTCTTGGTTTTGAGGATACATATTGGTGTGCGTATCCTCTAATGTTTTTTCAGTCCTTTTTTTTTTTTTTAAATGCTGGATTTCCATGAAGAAAAACGTGCTGGTAGTTGACTCAAGACCCCAACGTTGGGATAACTTCAAAATGTGTACTGGTTTTTATTTAATGTATTTCTGAGATTTTAAAGCTAATGCCATAACAACTGCCTTGGTAGTCCGCTCTGGCACAAATAATGCTTGAGACATCTCGGTTATGCAGCGCTAAAATGGAAAATCCACCTTTATCTTTAGGAGGTCTTAAAGGTCAACCGTTGTTTAAGGCATGTTCTTGTCATATTAAGAAGATAAAATATTCATTTCTCCTAACCGTGTCTGTAAAAGAAATCTTGTGATGAAAAACAAGATCAGCCAAAAATGGCAGATTCATTCTGAGCATCTTTGATCACTTTAGGCAATCTTTTTTTCCATCCACACACGTTTACAGTCCTTCGCTGGAATTAATGCTCGTAACAGAAATCTGAAGCATTTCTGCAGATGGAGTAAGGTCTGAATTTTGTGTCTATGTTTAGATTGCTTGCTTGTACCTTAATAGGGCTACTTGAAGAATCTGGGGAGAGACATTCTCAAGTATTTTGAGTCTATGCTGAATACTTCCATAAGAACTCATATGTGGGTACGTTAAGGTAAAAGTTTTTGAAGGACGTTCGAATCACTGCCTTCCAAGTAAAGCTTAGTCTGCTTTCCATGTACTTCTTTGTCGAAAGCTATTTAGATTTTTGGGGTAGTTTTGAAGGTCCAATGAGACAAGTGAATTCTGTACAGCTGAAGACAGCAGCAGTGGAGTAATACACCTGCAAATTTTGTAGTGTAGTTCTTCTAAAATCAGCTCTTTAGTAATGTGAGATTTGTCAAGTTGTAAATCTGATACTAGCAGTCAAACCTGGACATAGAGTGAACCCTCTTGAATAAGGCTGTTAAGTTCCTAGATGTATATTTCATTAAAATATTTTGTGGTAATACTTGGAAACTTCTTTTTGTTCCCATTACTGCATGAGATACTGCCAGGCTTTCAGCATACCACCAGTTCAGCTGCTGCTCTAACTTCTGTTACTCGGTATTTAAGTCACTCTTGTAAGAATCATAACTGAAATGTTACTTTAACTTTGTCCACACGTATTTTTCCCGTGTCGGATGCAGAAATCTTGACGAATTGCATACAATTTTTTCTTCAACCTGCTTCTGTCAGCACAGTCAGTTTTCATGGGTAAGCTTGTTCCATTTGTTACTTTTCTGATGTCTAATCTCGTGCAGGGTTGTTTTACTGTGTAACTCTGTCATAAGCTGGAAAGTTTTCTGTTTGTGGTTATTTAGAGGAAATGATAGTTTCACGTTAACCTTTTTGTCTTTTTTCGTTTTGTATTCTACGCAGAAAATTTTCCAAATGACATGGTGACAATAAAATTGTCAGTTTGCCAATATCCAGAAATGGCTTTCTTTTTAAACCCGGTGAAGTGTGGTGATGTACATACATATTCTGCTGAGAACAGTGTCCTGGCTTTGCCAGCTCTTCTGGTGGTTGACTTTGATTCTGCCTGTGTTGCCAAGCTGCAGTCGCTGCTGCTCTCCTGCTGTTACCGGTGACCTTGTTGTTTCTTAGAAACTCCTTGACGAGGCAGGGGCTGTTCCATACGGAGTTGCTTGTATAATCCTCTTGAACAAAGAAAACCTCCCACTTGGAACTGCTGCTCAGGTACTGAGATGATGAGCAGCTTTTCAACACCTCAGACTACTTGCAGGAGCTTCAAGGGAGCCCACGTGGGGCTGTGGTGTGAGCCCGTGTGTTACGGCTCAGCCAGGGCTCAGCTTCTTGCTGCTGCGTGGTGCAGGTCCTGTTCCTGCCTTTCTGTGCCACCTGTTCTGTCACTTACCTGTCCCTGCCGGTGACTTTTATGTCACCAGAAGTAGCTGGTTCAGTTCAGTGAGAGACAAAGAGTTTTTGTGCGTTGGTTTTAGCTTGGTTGACTTTTTTTCAGTTGATTTGCCTCACTGCAGGAAACGGGGGCAGCCAACGAGCAGGATGGTGCTTGTTTTTTTTGTAGCGGTTCACTTGCTAACGTGCGACTTCACCCACAGTGTTTTCTTTTGGAGCATTTGTTTGGATAAGATGGGCTGAATCGACGCTGCACTCTGCAGCCCACTCACTCCCACTCCTGGTCCCGTATTCCTCTCGCCTTCCTGCCACCACCTCTCATGCTTGTTTGACCACTGAGACCCGCGTCAGCTTGCTAAACCTGGAAAAGAGTGGCCTGGCAAAGGAGGCTGACTCTCCTTGTGGGAAGGTAAGCTGAGCACAAGGGGGGCAGGTTTGTGTGATGAGGTGCACGGGAGGAAGGAATCGCAGAACGGGGCCATCTCTGAGCAGCCAGGAGGCTGCGCCTCACTCTGTCTCCTCTTTGCCCGTGAAGGTTGAGCCCATCGGTCGGGAGCAAATGCCTCCAAGGCAATTGAGTTCCTGCAAGATGTGAAAGACCAAAAAGGGGAAGGATGCCTCATGTGCCCCCACGTGATGAGAGGCTGGAATATGAACTCTTGGTATTCAAGTTCAGAGCAATTCTTAAGGAGAGATTGTATGCATCTCCCAGTTACGAACAATCTTAGATTTTCACTTAGTTTCTTGATTCAGTCAAGAAATGTGGTACGTTGTGATACCCCTTGAACTGTTCACTCCGTTCTTGCTTTTGCATGGACTGGAAAACTTTCTGTAGCTGCTTGTCTAAATGCAGACCATCGTTTGTACTCTTCAAGGGTTTGTCAGCAAGCAATTGTGGAAGCTCTGCATGGCCTGGGGATGGCCCCTTGGTCTGGGGCTGCTGACCAGAGGTGCATTTGACCCCCTGAAGAGGTGAAGGGGTTCCTGGACAATGAAGACCTTGGGGGTGGAGGGTGCTAAGATGTTAATTAACCATTAACGCTGTTTTTGGTGATAGGGGGATTAGGAACACCCTAAAATGGGTACAGCAGAGAGTACTGTATTGGTGCCGTGTGGCTAAGGTGGCTCTTAGGTGTGACCTGCCAAAGGCTGTGCGAGTTTTTGATGTGGAACAGTTCAGTGCCTGTTTTAAGGTATGCAGTTATAAAAGTCGAATCTCTTAATTTCCTTTAGACCATAAAACTGTTACACAACAGCTGAGAAGGGGGGTTTTAATTTTAATAAAAGTCAAATAGAGACTTAACCGCACCATAATGTCCTCAGGACAGTCATAAAATTCTGGAATTCCTTCAGCTGCACAAACAGGACTTTATAAATATTTATTGAAATTAACTTTATTGAAAATGTCACCTGTGTAACTGGGAGTAAACATAAAGGGGAAATGTGTGGGAAAGGGAACAGCTTGCTACAGATAGGCTGTCCCGTTTGCTGTGTATTTCTGTTCTGCGACCAGCTACTGACACGTGTTTTAATTTTGGTCCATGTCAGCTGCTTCCGCAGTGCTGGTTCTGCGTGCACTGCTCAGGAGGAACATCTGAAGAGAAACAAATACTCGAGAAGGCAGATTGCTGTACCCATCAGTTAATCAAATGTCTGCCGAAGATTTTAGCATCATTGGAAATAATTGTGTTTCAAGGGGAGTCAGCTGCTACTACTGCACAAGACTTTTGGCAAGCTGTTAGACATTTGACCCAGCACTAAAAGGAAAGGTGCAAAAAAATATAAACATCTGTAATTTTTAAGGCTACCGTGCACTCTTTTCTCACTCATCTCTATTGGTGTTGCTACAATACAGACTTAAATGATTTCATTGGTCTTCCAGTTTGGGCGTCTACTCAATTTTACATAATTTTTGTTCATATTACTATCTATGAAATTGTCCGTTGGTTTTAAGAACCTCACTTTTGAGTGGTGTTTGAGGAATGTGCCATCTGTATTTATCCTGAATAGGTTAACCTGAGTTTTAATACCCGGAAATTACCACACTGTATAACAGCACAAGCTTCCATCTTTCATCCAAAATTAACTTGTCTTAAAAGATCAAGCCTTGCTGAAACTTGTTTTCAGGAAGAACAACTTTGTCGTGTTTCCACTCCATCCCTCTAACACGGGAAAGGCTTGAAGCATTAAAAAGTCATGTCAGGAAGTGTTCTAGTGAGGGTCAAACCTTTCACAGCACTGTGCTTTGCCAGCCCCATCCATTAAAGGGGGGTTTTGTTAGTAGGCAGATCTTGGGGAATTCAGGCTGGGGCCGTATCGCTTCTGGGGGAATCGCGCAGCTACTCAGGATTTGGACTGTCTAAATACTACATGTCAAATATCTAAATATAATTCCCATGTATAAAATATTAAGGTGTACCATAAAATATTTAAGCATTAAAAAAAAAAAAAAAAAAAATGTAGCTTGAATTGTGGAGTTTTGATCGCAGTTACTTAATCCTCAGTCTATGTATTGTTCACTGCAGAGGCTGTGCAGCCGACTTATATATGTCTGAGGAATGACTGGGTTCTATAGTGTGGGTCTCCAGGGGCTACATGGTACTGATACTGTATCTGCACCCTGTTAGGGTGTGTACTTGCCCAGGAAAAGATGTGGTTTTGGCTCCTTCAAAGTGAACAAGATTAAATGTTTAAAAAGTGAAGCTGGCCTAGAAATAAGGTTGTTTTATCTATTTATTTTTAATATAAGGTGAAATGTCCTTATCAACAAAAATTGTTATTAATTGTTGATATATTATCAACATGAGTGATCTAGTATACTGAATACTAAGGAGCATAAATTAGACTGAAATTAGTTAAAGTAGAGGATGGAAAATGTATAAGAAAATATTTGGACAAATATTTGAAGGGCTGTTTCTGTTCTGCCGTGGAACGTTCCTCTTTCACACAGTTACCGTGGCTCTTATCGTATCAGTTTTTATTCTATGGGTCTTGCACATAGGCGAGAACAGAAATGAGGCCGTGCAGAGCCTGAACGGGCTGAGAAACACCAAGACTTGCTCTGCCCACTCACAGAGCTAGGTCAAAGAAACTAAGCAAAGTTTAAGCCTAGAAATTACTTGTAAAGATTTAAAATAACTCACTATGGTACTGATTTTAACTCACTTTTTGATGGGCTACAGTGCCATCATTAAAAGCCATCATTAAAATTGAGCAAATACTTAAATATTTCACTGAATCAGGGCCCTATTCCATAGTTTTTTAAAGCCTTAGGGCAGCTGGGGAAGTCATGGAGTTAGCTCTGCAAGTGGGAGAAGTTATCAGTCGTCTTTGAGGAACTTGTCCCTGGCCTTGTTATAAAAACCTGCTGCATTGCATTCCTTTAATTTTAATTATTATTATTTTTTTAATCTATCTTAGTGTACATATCTTTTCTTCAAGTGCAAAAAAAAGTTCTTAACTGCCAGCTGTCTGATGATGCTTCTTGTTAGCACTTGGCAAATGATCGATTCATTGGTACAGTCTGTACACTTCCACAAGTCTGTCCTTTAAACCTGGTGTAAGTGAACTTCTCAGCTACTTGCAGGAATTAAAATAATTGCTGCAGTCCATTGCTCTGGTTCACACTGCCAGGGCCTTACCAAACAGCTGGTGTCTGCCCTCCTGCAGCACAGCCCCGATCTCCCTGTTGCAGCCCTTGATGACTGCTGCCTGCCTGCATTCTTTCTCTCAAAGACAGGCAAATACTTTAAATCCCACACTGCAGAATTAAAAAAAATAGACAAAATGAACCCAGAATCCACTTAAGGAGAGTTCTTTGGATTCAAAGACACGGCCCAAAATAGTGCATCTCATCTTCATCAACAGATCTGCAAAGGGGTGATTCTAGTTGGTGTTTTTTTTTTTTTTTTTTTTTTATTTATTATTATTTTTTTTTTTTTTTTTTTTTTTTTTCTGTCTACGCTTATAATGCTCTGCGTCAGATATGTGGATGACTTTGTGTGAATTGGAAGGTGACAGCGTAAAATATTTTCCACACAAACTTAGTAAATATTCGTTGATACTGAGTTGCTTAGAGTGGTAACTTGACTACCAGGTCTGAAACTTGTTCCGGGAGGATCGAATATTGCAGCTGCACTGAACCTGATTGATTTCATTTGGGTTCTGCACGGGTGCTTGAGTCCACCTGCACAGAATAAATACATATGTATCTCCAGTTTTGAAAAAGAAGATTCCATTTTGCAGTGTGTAGGTCAAATTAAAGAGCTGGTTCGACCCGTGTTTTCCGAAGTAGAGACGAAATAGTATAATGAAAGCAGTATTACTGTTAGTACTCGTACGTTCACTGATTCAGAGAGATGTAACTGCTGTGTAACAGCAGGGAAGGTGCAGAATCCAATTACAGCTTTTAATGTTTGGATTTACTTATTACTTTTGTCATTTCAAATGTTCTATTCCTGGTTCTTGTTTGCTTATCTTTGTTACTTGCTAAACTTTAAATTGTACGAGAACTGGAGATGGTGTTGTAGGTCATGTGTGTCGTCTGTGCCCCCCCCAGTTTTATACCTGTCTCCAACCAAGTGAAGTGGAAAGAAAGGATTAATGTGAAGTTGATAGTATTTTAATGATTTTACTGCTATTTGTTTGTTTGTTTGTTTTTTTCCCCTCCCGCTAGTCTATGCCCTTTATTGCATTAGTGCTGCAGTACGCCACTGGTGGGGGTGCTGCCTTATGAGCTGTGGTGTCCCACTACCGATGTCGTTACTCATGATTTAATGTAGCCTAATGATGTTACAGACCGTTCCAGAATTTAAAATTAACATTTTTTCTTTAGCTAGGTTAAGGTCATTTCATCTTTTAGTCTGTATGTAAAACCAAAGAAATATTAGATCCTTATCTTTATAAAAGGGATATAAATAGAAGACTCTTTTATGCAAAGAACTCAAGGATTAGGTCCAAAGGATAAAATAACTGCAGGAGTTTTATGCTGCAGGATGTTTCACAGTATATCCTTTTTCATTATATGCTGTGTCCAAAGCTGCAGGTCAATTGTTAAAAGCTCGTCGGTTTTCAACTTTGTATTTATTTCGTCAAGTAGATGCACTTTATTTTTTTCAGAACATGTCTTTAAATGCTTCCTCTGGACTGCTGGAGGTTTAAAAGACAATAACAACATAAACCCCTTTCCCCCTTGCTTTTTGGTGAAATACACTTTTCTACAATAAACTTTAAATGTATCTTTAAATGTTGCTGTTAACAAGTTACCGTCAGTCACAGTCACATCGTAAGGCTGCGGCCGCTGCCCTTTGTGGGGCCATTCCCCCTTTGTTCCATGGCGCCTTATGGTTGCAGCTCGGGGGGGCTCTGGGGTGGAGGTGCCCCGGTCCCGCTGTCAGCCCTCGAGCTTTGGAGGAGGGGGCTGGGGAGAGCAGAGCCCTGCCCCTGCACTGGGTTAAAACTGTTCACCTTAGGCAAGCTCTGCCGGCCCCCAAGATTTTCCTCAGAGGAAGCTTAGCTGTTACTGTTCCAGTAGAAAATCTGGGAAGAGTAGAGAAATCCTTTTACGAGGAATGTAAAGATTGCTTACAGTATATTTAGCTCCTTCTCCCTACTGTTTTTTGTTGTTGTTTGCTTGTTCACATAGCGGTACCAGACAAGATAGATGGCAGATGAATTTACATTTTATCTATGCACATGCTGTACTGTTGCATTCCTGCTACCCAGAAAATACACGTTCCAGATCTAACTTCGGTCACTGTCCTCAGCTGAGGCGTGATCCGACAGAGCCAGGGGCAGCTCCCTCCTACCACCTGCCCTACAGCCGGGCCGCATCCTGTGCGTGCTCTCACGCGTCCCTGTCCTTTGCTGTCCTGCTGCCTCGCTCTGCTCCCCAGGGCAGCGCTGGGCCTGTGGCACCCGTGTGCTCAGCCCCTGGCTCTCCTCCGCTGCGGCTTTCCTGGATGCCAGGGCGCAAATCGAACGGGGCTAAACCAGCAACCAACCATTGCAACACCACCACCTGCTTACTGGTGGCAGTCACGGCTGTTTTCAAGAACTGAAGGCAGATACCACTTCCCTCTCGCAGCTCTACAAAACCATCATTTTGCTTTGGGAGAAGTTTTTCCTTTCCTAGCAGAAAAACGTTGAGTTTCTGCAGCTCGGGCCCCTATCTCAGCGCCGCCTGGCCCTTTGGGTCATGCTCCTGTCTCCCGTTACCCGTTCAGCCCCGCTGGCAGCACCCCCGCCCGCCGGGGAGGGGGCTGAAGGATGAGCCCCCGGCCCAGGGCCGCCTCCCCGCCCGTTCCTCGCCCCCCACACGGAGGGCTGGGGACGAGGCGCGGGACGGGCCGGGGCCGGGCGCCGCCATTTCGGGCCGCACCTCAGCGGCCGCCCGGCGGGGCCAGGGCACGGAGCGCGCCGTGGGCGCGGGGCCCCCGCCGGCTCTCCCCGCCCCGGGGGCGGAGCGCAGCGGAGCCCGGCCCGGCGCCGCCTCTGTCCCGCCGGCCGGGG